>BPLQ01014273.1:0-43302 GCA_021605075.1 Caerostris darwini
AACGTTTTGTTAAGATAACCTCTTAGATCATAAATTCCTTAGATCATAAATATACTCTATTCTTATTATAATTTTGAATCATTATTTCATGTTTTTAGCAATATGTTTTTCTTATGTAATCAATATTTATTATTTCTATTCTATATATATGTATATATATATTTATATATTAGCACAAATATGTAACATTTTTATATTATATTTTTAAGCAAACTAGTTTTTTTTTCTTAGAATTATTTAACTGATTAGGTTTTAATTTTTTATGTCATTGTTAGGAGTGTATAGCTTCGTAGGTAAATATTTTTATATAATACGAGTTTTAAAAAGTAACTTTAAATAAACAGTAGCAAAAATATTTTTACATTTGTGAAGCCATTAAAAATATTGTAGACAAGGGCCTCACGTGTCAAGTGAATTAAAATATGGATCTCTCGTGTCTTTTGTAATGAAATATTCGCCAAAATAAAATTCATCATAATATTCATTTCAATTTATGAAATATTCCTTAGTAATATTTTGCGTCGATTTTTACTACATTTTAAGAATAATTTAAAAAAATATGTTTTAAAGAATAAAATTTAAAAGTTTTAAAAATTCCTTATACACTTCAAATTATGTCTATGAAATAAAAAATGGCAATGAAAAATAACATAAATATTTCATAATGAAAAACAAATAATTTCTTCCACATTTGTCGAAATTATATATTACATACGAAATAAAAATATTTTAAATTTTAAATATATAAAATATTTAAAAATTAAAAAGTAATAAGATACATCAATTTTAACACAAAATCTTATGATAAAATTATAATAAAATATTTCATAATATTTAAATGTTTACTTTTTATTAATATAAGACTGGATCATAGATTTCCTGTTTTAATTTTGCATCAAAATTTGAGAATCTTTCAAAAAGATTTTCAGTTATAATTTTTTTAATAAAAAAAAAAATGATGAAGAAAGAAGTCTGTTAAAGAAGCATCGGCGTACTGCAATCTGCTTTAAACTTTTGACAAAATTTAAGTAAACACCTTCAGGGAGCAACTCAATTTTTTTAAATGAAGGAAAAATTAAATTTTTACATGATAATCTTTTTTACATCAAAAGATTTTATATCGATTATACCTGAATAAGGTGTAACCGATATAAGAAAAATTATTAATATAAAAATATGTCCACGTGTAAGGCCATTAAGTTAAATGTAAGCACTAAAATAAATTATTTCATGTAAAATCAATTTACACATTTTATAATGCATATCAATGTCCTTCAAAAGACCGAAATGCACATAATTGAATTGTGTATAAGATAGCATTACTGGAAAAATAACAGTTTTTTTTTAATTACATACTTGCAAACGATTTTTTAGCTAAGGTAAACAGTTTTATTTTAATAAACAAACATTTTTGTATTAAAAAATTACTTCAAGCATTCAGGGTGCATCCATTAACAACACTTTCTCAAGTATAAAGTATTTATATTTACTTAAAATAATTTTAATTAAAAAAAAACATTCATGTTGGTTTCTCTTGAAAAAGGTTGCAAAATATAAAACTCGAACTGGGTAAATATTATGTTACATAATCAATTTCAGTTTGAAGAACTCATTTGGAAAGTGTTTTAATTATACATTCACAAACAATTTTTTTAACTGCTTTAAATTGTTCTTTTAATAAATAAAAATCAGTTTTTTTATTAAAAGAAATTATTTCATGTATTCAGGGTATACCCGCTCTTAAAATTTTCTTAAGTATTGTGTGTTATACTTACTTAAAATAATTTTAATTGGAAAAAAAAGATGCACATGCTTTTTAATGTCCTTGGAAAAGTTTTAAAAAAAACATAAAGTTCGAATTGTGTAAAAATATCATCATACAAAAAGTCACTGTTTCTTTTAATTAAACATTCGAAACGATTTCTAAACAGAGTTAAACCGTTTCTTTAATAAAAAAACAGTTTTTTTTTATTAACACAAATTATTTCGTGTATTTAGAGTATACCCACTTTCGTAAATATAGTGTATTATACTTACTTAAAAATAATTTTCATTGGAAAAAAGGATTCATATTTTTATTGATGTCCTTCAAAATGTAAAAAAATATAAAACTCGAATTGCTTAAACAATTATCACATGAAATTCTAACAGTTTCTTTTAATTAAACATCCTCAAACGATTTCTTAACCAAGTTAAACTGTTTTTTTTAATTAAAAAAGTTTTTTTTATTAATATAAATTATTTCATGTATTCAGGGCATACCCGCTCTTTTCATAAATATAGTGTTTTATATTTATTTAAAACATTTTAATTGATAAAAAGATGCACATTCCTATTAATGTCCTTGAAAAGCCAAAAATATATTAAACTTGAATTGCATAAAGATATCATAGCACAAAAAATGTAACAGTTTCTTTTAATTAAACATTCGCAAACGATTTTTTAACTGAGTTAAGCTGTTTTTTTTAATAAATAAAAAGCAGTTTTTTTTTTTTATTTGAACATTCGCAAACGATTTTTTAACTGAGTTAAGCTGTTTTTAATAAATAAAAGCAGTTTTTTTTATTTGAACATTCGCAAAACGATTTTTAACTGAGTTGCTGTTTTTTAATAAATAAAAGCAGTTTTTTTTTATTTGAAAATTCAGCCAAACGATTTAAAAACTCGTTTGCGAATGTTTTTAATTAAAAAAACAGTTTTTATTTGAACATTCGCAAACGATTTTTTAACTTGAGTTGCTGATTTTTAATAAATAAAAAGCAGTTTTTTTTTATTTGAAAAAACGATTTTTTAACTGAGTTAAAAAATCGTTTGTTTTTTAATAAATAAAAAAGCAGTTTTTTTTTTATTTGAACATTCGCAAACGATTTTTAACTGAGTGATTGTTTTTTAATAAATAAAAAGCAGTTTTTTTATTTGAAATTCGCAAAACGATTTAAAAAACTGTTTTAATTTTTTAATTAAAAAAAGCAGTTTTTTTTTATTTGAACATTCTCAAACGATTTTTTAACTGAGTTAAGCTGTTTTTTAATAAATAAAAAGCAGTTTTTTTTTATTTAAAACGATTTTTAACTGAGTTAAAGCTCGTTTTTTTAATAAATAAAAGCAGTTTTTTTTTATTTGAACATTGCAAACGATTTTTTAACTGTTAAGTGTTTTTTAATAAATAAAAAGTAGGTTTTTTATTAAAAAACAGCTTAACTCAGTTAAAAATCGTTTGCGAATGTTTAATTAAAAAAAACTGTTACATTTTTGTGTATGATATTTTTTTTTATTGGAAGAAATAATTTATATAATGCATTCATGGTATACCCATTCCTTTGGTAAATATAGTGTGTTATACTTATTTAAAAAATTTTTAATTGAAAAAAGATTCACATATGTATTGTTGACGCCATTGAAAAGGTTAAAAAATATTAAACTGGATTGTATAAAAATATCATCACACAAAAATGTAACAGTTTCTTTTAATTAAATATTCGTAAACGATTTCTTTGCCGAGTTAAACAGTTTTTCAATAAAGAAAACAAAAGGCATAAAAACAAGATGCGCAGGTGGTGTTCTCTTAAATTCTTTCCTATTCAAAATGGATAAACTGCTTCCCCGTTATTTCTTTAAATAAAACAGGATTCCTTTGTTTACTTAGGGCTGCGGAAAACCACATATCGCTCTTAGTTACGACAACAAACTTTTCTCTTTTGTGCAAAACTTTCCCTTTTCAGTTATTTTTTTTTTGTTTCATGCCTTAAATTGAAGTAGGTCTCTGGAGTTATCAAAGAAAAACTGCAACGATCAATAAGATGGAATAAGCAGTTTTATCAAGTAATGCCTATTCGAGTTTGATTCCTTCATATAAATAATTTAAGAAAACTGAATCAAATTTTTTTTTTGATTTGTGAGTTCAGACTCAACATTTTTATTTTTTATTTTACTACATTAAATTAATCTAACGTAAATTTTTTTTGCCATTAATCTGGCAATTTTATGCAAAACGATTAATTATAGCAGCGACTTAACCGGTCTACTTATTATTCAAATTATGAGTTCATTAATGCATACAAATTGGAGATAGTGTCACTAATTTGAAATTCAGTTGTTATTGGGGCAATTTCAAAAAAGAATATTGTAAAGTCCCGATTATTCGAGTTAATATAGACCAAGCTCACCTCGTAGAAGCAAACAAATTGGATAAGCAGATTTACATAAATCGCCACTAAATAAAGAAATGAAATAAATTCATATTCAATTTATTAATTTTAGAGTACTACATGTAAATGCATTTCCAATTGCTTACTGTTTATTACTTTAATAATAACTTTAATAAAGTAATTCATCTTTAATATAAATGGAAAATGAAATTGTTCATTTGATTATCATCATTATAACCAGTGGCGGAACAGCCCCATTGTGGGCGAAGGCCGTCTGGCAACTGGCAGACTTCAAGACAGTAAATGTTTTTTTTCTTTTTACGAGGTAGGGTTGTCAGCCCTACGCCCAATACTCATATTAAACCAGGACCTACGGTTTAAAGTGGATTCTTAACCATTACAAACACCAATGGCACTGCTAGGACTCCTGTGGCATCGAGCACCAGAATGCTAGACACTCGTCTATTCATTTAATTAGGCACTTGATTTTTTATTTATTTGTGGGATGATAAACATTTTCTTGCTGCAATGTTATACCATTGCACATGTTCATCAGAATTTCTGGTGTAGCTCTTTCTTATTACTCAAAGGATTCGGTAATTTTTTTTTCAAACCTTCCAAATGTCTCATTTTCGTCTTATTGATATCGTATTCATCACACTGCTCTACTGTTAGCGGCTTTCGACCATGTTTCCAATGATGTCGTCTGTAATTTCTTTGCGTTATCAATATCTTCTAGTCCCTAGTAACTAGTCCCCATTCCAAGCTTGGGAAAGTTAAGAGACAGCTCCCTAGTTTCTATACCCCTTTCTAAACGAACATGCGCTTCAAATGAAAACTCGATTAAGCCAGGCTCAGGTAAGCGATATTTCTTTTCACAAATCTCGCTGTATTATATGTAAGCATTATTATTTTATAGCTATACAAAACTAATACTATTTCGTATTATTATAGAAGAAAATCATGATTTGTTAATTAGGTTGATTGGTTGATCATGATTGGGTTGATTTTTTCCCTAAATTCCCAATTTTCATCTTCAATCATATCAGTATTTATTCCTACTCGCACATCTCTGAAAACATAACTTCAATATTTTTGAGTAAAAATAATAATAATAATAATGGCATCTTTTATTACATTATATGAAATATTTTCTTAAAATTAGATAAATTTTAATTCTAAAATGAAAATTTCTATTTATTTTCATAATTTTTAGTAGAAGATAAATTTTGAGAAGATTTTTGATGAAAATATTATTTTTGTTTAAATAAAAAAAATTAATTTTTGCCATGGAAATTTCTTGTGTGGATGTAAAAGATTTTCTATCAGAAAAATTATCCCGCCTGCGTATAACAGCATTAGAGGAACGTAAACTTCGTTTTGTTGTTTCTTTGTATATTAAAGACGGAATGAAGAATTTATTTTTCTCTTCTTGCCTGACAAAAATGAAAATCATTGTCTCTTGTAAAAAAATTTGTCCCTTGTTCAAAATTTCATTATTTAAAACTGTAAAATCTAATTTTGAGTTTAATTTAAATTAGGATACTAATAACTATATACCAATCTATAAGAAGTTTCAAGTCTTTTGCCTAAATTCATATATTTTACATTATTTTTAATTAAAAAGGGTTTAAAATTAAAATATAATATAAAATTCATCATTCCCATTATTTATAAAAAAAATCGGCTGATTTGCAACAAACAAATTTTGTATTTTAACAATTAGCCAACTTTGCGATGCAGATAATAGATGATTAAGACATTTTGGCTTATCACAAAATGACTAATAGTATTGGAGAAAAACGTAATGAATGCTTGCATGTATAATAAATACAATTTTAAATAACATTGTAAATTGATAAATATACAAAAAGAAAAGAAATCTCAAATTTTTGTCTGTCAGTTTATCGATAAACTGTAGGAAGATGAATAATATTTTTTAAATAAGGTATTTTGACAATATACCGTTGATATACTATATACCAATATACTATGATACTGATTATTGACTATGAAATCACAAGTCTATTCTATAACAAAGTGTACATATAGAAAAGCATCTGATTTTTCTTTACTTTTAAATACACTGGTTTAACACGATAATGGAAGTTTATTTTAGCTATTAATTTTTTTATTATATTTAACTATAAGCCGCATAAGAATTTCAACCAGAATTGTTTTTTTTTGGTATTCGTTAATTAACCATTGTAGTGTGCAGGTTGGGCAATCAGATTGTAAATGGGTGTTGGTTGGGTTGAGATACTTGAGTCACAGGTTGAAGAAATCACAGTTTTATTTACACACACACATACAGTTAGAGCCATACAATATTTAACATATTTAGAAATATATAATCATATAATTATAGATTCGTAGAAGGTTCCCACTTCTAAGCCGAAAACCCGATACGAAATATACTTTCTCTCCGGATGAGAGTCTGTAGGCTAACTGATCATTTCACCTGAACGCCACAGGGGGCGCTCTTGCCAAGTGCGTAAAAGGAAGCCTGGTTACACCATTCAAATGTTCGTTTCGAAGTAGTCTAAATATAGTAGGTGCTGACTTCAGCTACACAGTATTGTGAATACACTATTTTGTAACAAAGTCTTCAAAATAGTTTATTATTTGCTTTACAGCTGTATGAAAGGAATAATATTGCACATTTAAATGAAAATCATTGCCTTTTGTCGAAATATTTATCCCAGTAAAATGTTATTGTTTAAAACTGTTGTTGTTCAACATTAAATTTTTATTTTTATTTAAATTGGTACTAATAAAAGTATTTGAAATCAGAAGTTTTTCACTAAAATTTATAAAAAATTATTTAAATTCATATATTAAGCATTATTTTTAATTAAAATTCGTTTAAAATTGCTGTTTCTTATCCCACTTGGTAGACAGCAACAGTCCATGAATCCGTGGTCATGATAAAGGGTAAAAAATGCAGTTTTTTGTCCTTAACCTTCCGGCAAAAAGACATGGGGCATCCAAAGGGAGAAGTCTAATTTTACCCCACCCGGTTATACTCCGCATACTGGGTACCCATTTTAGTCGCCTTTTACGACATACATGAGCTACAGTGGGGCTATTCAAACCCGGACCCAGACAGGGTCATTTAAAACTGAAATATAGCAATTCCATTTTTATAAAACATAAATATAGCAATTCCATTTTTTATAAAAATCGATTGATTTGCAAATTATTGAATTGTGTATTGTATTACAAAATTGTGTACTGTATTACAAAAAAAATGCAACTCACTTAACTTCAGAAATCTAGTCTATTCTTTTTGTACTACCCCCAAAAAAGTACTAAATGATGAAAAAAAGATTAAAATAGGATTTTTATAAAAAAAAAAAAAAAAAAAAAAAAAAAAGTTGAGAAACCGAAACTTGTTCCGTTCATCGCACAGCGCCGAACCCAACCTCCTTGCATGTCAGCGATTTGAAAAATTGCGTTAGGGCCAAGGGAGCACCGTTCGTTACTGATAAAAACCGAAATCCAATCCTAAATAAATAAATCGATAGGAAAAAAAAGTAGAGGAAAAGAAAAGTAAAACCTATAAGTAACGGATAAAAAAAGGAACAATTTACAAAAAGAAGAAGGAAAAAAAAAGAATTTTAAACTGGTCGCATTCGATTGTTGCAAAAGCAGAGCGAAATAAAGAATGAGAAAAATTGTGATAAAGCTGGATAAAAAAAATGGATAATGCCAAAGACTGTTTAAACAAGCTAAAAAGAAAGATTTATTAATGACGGTTTTTCACTCATTTAAAAGATTCGTTAGGGATTTCAAAATAAAATTGAATTTCATTTTTTTGCTTATATCTGCTGACCATTTTTTTTCACTATCTATTGCGAATTAAAGCATAACAAATATTTGAACTAAAAGTAAAAGCATAAATATAAATTTGCGTTGATTCCCCATTTACAGACAATGGTATTATTTCTAGTGGTTTAAATAAAAGTTAACAATGATGGACTTACACGCTCCTTACGTATCTTTTCCAAATTTTATCTAAATTCGGAGTGAATAAGACAAAGGGAAATCAGCATAAGTAATATCAATATAAGTATTCTACAATTTACTAGTTACTTAAAAAAATACTTCATAAATATCTAGGTAAAAATGCGTCGACAACAAACTTAAAAATGGCGTATTGAGGCTGCATTATTACGTATAAAATTATGAATATATTTTGGGAAACAGGACCAAAGCCGTCGACATGACCAGTTTTCATTTCCTTGATCACTTTTTGTTTCCATGATCACTTTGTGTCTTTGATCACATTTTCATTCCCTTGGTTCACTTTTAGCGTTTCTTACAGATTTATTTGTTTAATTTTTTTCACGGCCTGTTCTAACCCGGACCCATACGGAATCATTTAAAACTAAAATTTTAATTTAAATTAAATCAAATATAATTAAAATTAATTTCCTATTCCATTTTTTATAAAAATCAATTGATTTGTAAATTACTCAATTGTGCTTTGTATTACAATTGTATCGTTACAATTGTATTACATTGTATAGTACTGTACTACAAAAAAAAATACAATACACATAAGAAATCTAGTCTGTTCTTTCTGTACTACGCACGAAAAAAGTACTAAATGATGAAAAAAAGATTAAAATAGGATTTTTAGAAAAAAAAAGAAAGAAAAAGTTGAGAAACCGAAACTTGTTCCATTCATCGCACAGCGCCGAATCCGACCTCCTTGATGTCAGCGATTTGAGAAATTGCTTTAGAGCCAAGAGAGCCCCGTTCGTTACTGATAAAACCGAAATCCAATCCTAAATAAATAAATCGATAGGAAAAAAGTAGAGGAAAAAGAAAAGTAAAACCTACAAGTAACGGATAAAAAAAAGAACAATTTACAAATAGAAAAAGGAAAAAAAAAAAAGAATTTTAAACTGGTCACATTCGATTCGTTGCAAAAGCAGAGCGAAATAAAGAATGGGAAAATTGTCGATAAAGCTGGATAAAAAAAAATGGAGAATGCCGAAGACTGTTTAAACAAGCTAAAGGAAGATTTATTAATGGACGTTTTTCCACTCATTTAAAAGATTCGTTAGTGATTTCAAAACAAAATTGAATTTCGTTTTCTGTTTATATCTGCTGACTATTTTCTTTTTGCTATCTTGCAAATTAAAGCATAATAAATAATTGAATTGAAAAAAATAAAACATAAATTTAGATTTGCGTTAATTAACCATTTACAGACAATGGCATTATTTCTTGTGAAGTTATTAAAATTTAACAATGATTAACTTGCACGCTACGAACTTACACGGAATCAGTATAAGCAATATCAATATAAGTATTCTAAAATTTACTAGTTACTTAGCAAATACTTCATAAATATCTAGGTAAAAATGCATTGACAAAAAACTTAAAAATGGAGCATTGAGTTGCATTATTACCTATAAAATTATATATATTTTGGGAAACAGGGTTTTTCGACATAACCAGTTTTCATTTCCTTGATCAGTTTTCGTTTCCATTATCACTCTTTTCGTGTCTTTGATAACATTTTCATTCCCTTCCTTCACTTTCTGAGTTTCTTATTGATTTAATTTTTAATTTTTTTCACATGTTATTCTAACCCGAACCCATATGGGATCATTTAAAACTATAATATAGTGCACCATTATTCAATTCCATTTTTATAACAATCGATTGATTTGTAAATTACTAAATTGTGCATTATATTATAATTGTATCGTGTACTGTACTACAAAAAATAAATATAATACACTTAACTTAAGAAATGTCTATTCTTTGTGTATTACATGCAGCTTGACTTTACCCCACCCGGTTATACCTATGGATACTGGGTACCCATTTTAGTCGCCTTTTACGTCATGCATGAGCTACAGTGGGGCTATTCTAACCCGGACCCATACGGTGTTATTTAAAACTAAAATAGATTCATTAATTAATTAAATTTTTTCATAAAAATCGATTGATTTGCAAATTACTAAATAGTGTATTGTATTACAATTTGTCTACTGTATCGCAAAAAAAGAAATATAATACACTGAACTTCAGAAATCTAGTCTATTCTTTCTGTACTACCCACAAAAAAAAGTACTAAATGATGAAAAAAAGATTAAAATAGGATTTTTATAAAAGAAAAGGAGATAAAAAAAGAGTTGAGAAACCGAAACTTGTTTCATTCATCGCACAGCGCCGAATCCAAGCTTCTTGGATGTCAGCGATTTGAAAAATTGCGTTAGGGCCAAGGGAGCACCGTTCGTTACTGATAAAACAGAAATCCAATCCTAAATAAATAAATCGATAGAAAAAAGTAGAGGAAAAAGAAAAGTAAAACCTATAAGTAACGGATAAAAAAAGAACAATTTACAAAAAGAAGAAAGAAAAAAAAGAATTTTAAACTGGTCACATTCGATTCGTTCCAAAGCAGAGCGAAATAAAGAATGAGAAAATTGTCGATAAAACGGGATAAAAAAATGGAGAATGCCAAAGACTGTTTAAACAAGTTAAAGAAAGATTTATTAATGGTCGTTTTTCCACTAATTTAAATTCATTTAATATTGTTATTTCTTATCCCACTTGGTCGACTGCAACACCTAGATTAAGTCCAAGAACCCGAGGTCATGATAAAGGGTAAGAAATGCAGCTTCTTTTTGTCCTTGAACATGCGGCACAAAGACATGAGGCACCCAAAGGGAGAAGTCCGACTTCACCCCACCCGGTATAGCTACGGGGACCGAATATCCATTTTAATCGCACTGTACGACATGCATGGGTCTCAGTGTGATTATTCTAAACCAGCCCCATACTGGGTCATTTAAAATAAAAATAGTAAATCATTCATCACGACTGATTTGCTAATACTAAATTGTGTATTGTATTAAAATTGTATTGTGTGCTGTATTAAAAAAATACAGCACACTTAACTAACAATACACTTAACTAAATTAAAATTCATTTAATATTGTTATTTCTTATCCCACTTGGTCGACAGCAAAATCTAGGCCAAGTCCATGAACCCATGATCGGGATAAAGGATAAAAATGCAGCTTCTTTTTGTCCTTGAACTTGGGGTACAAAGACATCGGGCATCCAAAGTGAGAAGACTGACTTTACCCACAAAGATGATATCTACGGGCACTAGGTAGCCATTTTAGTAGCCACTGTATGGGCTACAGTGAGGCTATTCTAACCCAGACCTGCCGGGAATTAAAACTAAAATATAATACATCATTCATTAATTCCAATTTTTATAAAAATCGATTGATTTGCAAATTACTAAATTGTGTATTGTATTACAATTTGTGTACTGTATAGCAAAAAAAAAAAAAAATACACTTAACTTCAGAAATCTAGTCGATACTTTTTGTACTACCCACAAAAAAAGTACTAAATGATGAAGAAAAGATTAAAACAGGATTTTTATAAAAAAAAAAAAAAAAAGAAAAAAAAAAGAGTTGAGAAACCGAAACTTGTTCCATTCATCGCACAGTGCCGAATCCAACTTTCTTGGATGTCAGCGATTTGAGAAATTGCGTTAGGGCCAAGGGAGCCCCGTTCGTTACTGATAAAACAGAAATCCAATCCTAAATAAATAAATCGATAGAAAAAAAAAGTAGAGGAAAAGTAAAACCTATAAGTAACGGATGAAAAAAAAGAATAATTTACAAAAAGAAGAAGAAAAAAAGAATTTTAAACTGGTCACATTCGATTCGTTGCAAAGCAGAGCGAAATAAAGAATGAGAAAATTGTCGATAAAGCTGAATAAAAAAAAATGGAGAATGCCAAAGACTGTTTAAACAAGCTAAAGAAAGATTTATTAATGGCCGTTTTTCCACTCATTTAAAAGATTCGTTAGTGATTTCAAAACAAAATTGAATTTAAGTTTTGCTTTATCTGCTGACCATTTTCTTTTCTCTGACTTTTGTAAAGTAAAGCACAATATAATTAAAATTTAAAAAATGTATAAAATAAATACATCAATTTAGATTTGCGTTGATTCCTCATTTACACACAATGGCATTATTTATCAGGATGTTATTAAAATTTGACAATGATGGACGCTACTCAAGTATCTTTGTAGATTTGTTTTCTAAATTCGGTGTGAATAAGAACGAGGAGAATCAGCAAAAGTAATACCAATATTCTATAAATGTTTAATAATTAGTTAGAAAAATACTCCATAAATATCTAGAAAAAAGTGCATTGCCAATATACATAAAGCTTGTGTATTGGGCTGTATTATTCTGTATAAAATTATAGGTATTGTTTTGGAGAGAGAGTTTTTTTAACTTGAGCAGTTTTTGTTGTTGTTCTAATGCAGCTGGCAATACAGAGACAGTTAATCTTATGCCATAAGCAAGGGCTGCACCGCTGTTGCTCGTTTAACACTGTCCAGTCTGAACATATAGCTTGAAGACATGCTACGGACATGAATAACACTACCCCCACAGCGCTCTATGATCATATTAGACAGGGACCTACCACTTTTAAAGTGGATCCTGAACCACTACAAACATCCATGACACTGCCGGAATTCGAACCCTGTGGTACTGAGAGCCACAGTGCTAGCCACTCGGCTATCAGACCCCTGATCAGTTTTTGTTTCCATGATTACTTTTTTCCGTGTCCTTGATCACTTCTTCTTTTCCTTGGTCACTTTCATCGTTTCTTATTAGTTTTTTTTTTTTTTAATTTCTTTCACGAGCTATTCTGATTCTTCTCCTTCTTCTTCATTGGCGCAACAGCCATGAAAAGGGCAGACCGTCTGCTTACTGGCAGATTTCGAGACAGAGATGTTTTCTTTTTTACGAGTAAAATTGTCAGCTCTACGACCAAAGCTCTGCAGTCATAGACCAGGACCTACTATTTAAAGTGAATTCCGAACCACTACAAATATCCATGGCACCACCTGGACTGTAACCCGAAACCCTGTGGCAAAGAGACTATTTTAATTGGTTTATGTAAATTTCTTTCATGAATTTTTAATACATAAAATACATTTTAAATTTCTTTCAAATGAAAAATATTTATTTAAATTTCTTTTCCGTGTTAATAATTATATAATTAAATAATATAAAATTGTTCTAAAAGACCATCTATTATCAAGTCAATTTTATTTCAAAGGGAAAATGAGATTTTTCAAGAAAAGAAAATGGTTTGAAATTCTATACTTTATTTTATTATTATTATTTTTTTACGATTGCAGTTATGCATTTTGTTCTTACATTAAATTATAAATCGTATGTGTAACTTGTAAATCGGCTCAGGCGATTATTGACTTTGTTTTGAATAAACAAGTTATCTGTTTCTATTTTTATTATTATTATTTTTAAATACATTTTCTAAACTTGCTATCCAATTAAAAGTTATTGATTTGCAAAATAAAAACAGTTTAAAATCTTCTAATTTTGTTATCAGTTTGACCTAACATGCACCCATTTTTTCCGAAAAGTTCTATTTTTTTACTTTTAGAAATTTATCTTTGTTGTATAGCAAAAAAAAATTCTGCTTTATATTAAAAATTCAAAACATTTAATTTTTGTTTTATTACTTCTTAATGTGTTATATTTATGAAAATAAAAAACATTTTCACAAAAGTAAGATAAGAAGTTTCCTGTTCTTCTAAATGAATTCGCGATATGTTTATCTTAAAAATTCAAAAGCTTTTGTCGATTTTCTCCTTGCATAAACGTAGGTCATTAGCTTCGAAACAAAGGATTACGTTAATACAGTAAAAGCGGCTAATTGTTTCTCATCATCTAATATTCTGCTAATTTTATCCCTTCACAAAACAACTTTACAAGAATAAAAGTCATTTTCTGTAAGAATTCTTCATGTTTTTCCTTTCAGTTATTTGTGATTTCTGTAAATTATTTAATTTAACTATTTGCTTGCTTGTATATTTGATTGCTTCAAAAATATCTCGTTACGTTTATTGCTTAATTGTATTTCAATGTATGCAATTTTGTTGTTGTTTCTTATACTGCTTGGTAGTGGCCTGATGGCTAATTGGCTAGCGCTGTGAGTTTTGGTAAAAGCAGGCTTCAGGTTCGAATCCTGACAGAAACTAGTGGTTTGTTAGTGGTTCGTAATGCACGTTAAACTCTAAGTCCTGGTCAAATTAGCCTAAAGTACGTACAACATGAAAAATAGAGTGACAAACCAAACCATATCCCGCTTGGTAGACAGCAACATCTAGACCAAATTCAAGAACCCATGTGGTCTCATCGACGGAGGTAAAATGAGGCAGCTTCTCTTGTGTGGAGCACTGTAGTGGTAGAAGTCTGACTTGGCTCCGTGACGCTAATTTTTTTAGGGTACAGGGAGGTAATTTTTTACGGTATGGATTAGAGTTGTCGGCCCTACTACACAACCGCCATATGAAACCGAGATCTACGGCTTTACAATGGATTACGAACTATTACAATCCTCCATGGCAACGCCGGGACTTGAACCCAAAACTTGTGGCACAAAACGCCAGGAGATTCGACCATCAGGCCCCGTAGGCAATTTTAAGACATTCAATTTATTTAGTGAAGAAGAAAACTGCAATACTGATGTCTACAAATACACTTAGAAGCAAAATTTTAGTTTATAACAAAATGACAGAGCGATTTATACAAAACTTCTTCTTCATTGGCACAACAACCACATTTTGGGCCAAGGCCGTCTCCTTACTGACAAATTTCGAGACAAGAGATGTTTCGTTTTTAAGGGGTAGGGTTGCCAGCCTTACGCCCAACAATACAGAGACAAGCAAGGACTCCACTGCTGTTACTCGTGCACTACCCAGAGCGCACGTGTAGCTTGAAGATATGCTACCGACGCAAAGTAAAACTACCTCCACAGCGCTCATATTAGACCGGGACCTACGATTTAAAGTGGATTCCGAACCATTACAAATATCATGGCACCACCAGGACTCGAACCCAAAACTCATGGCACCAAGGGCCAGAGGCCATCAGGTTCCCTTTTTATACAAATATGTTTACATAAAAAAACAGCATTCGCTAAACTCATGTATGTTAAAACTTACGTATGTTACGTATTCTTATATTTTTAAGCATTTAGCTATAAATGTTTTACATCTATAAGGAAAGAAATAATTCGCTACAAACATTGAAAAAAGGACATATGGACTATTTTGTGGGGAAACAAGTGTATATTAAACATTATATACCGATATTGGAAGTGTACTTAGTCTCTTGGTTATAGTTTAAAATAAAATATTAGGCTATCTTTTACATTTCTTGTCGTGGAAATATATCCCTAAGGAAATTTTAGGTATGAAAAGTTTTTCTCTCTTTCAAAATGACTTTAGGGTGGGAATCATCGTAAGAGCCCATAACTGTTAGTATTCAGTAACTTCTTATCTTAAATACACTATTGGGATTTCCACAAAACAATATAACCTGCTCACAAGTTTCTTCCATTAACGTGATATGACTTCTATTTTGTTCTCACTTGTACAATTTATTTATTCCTATTGCAAGACATTTTTCCTTTCATTTTAAATAAAACTCTTTGGCCAATTTATATTTCAATATTTTTAATCTATTTATCAATTATTTTGATCAAGGGAGACATTCAAAATAAGTTACAGATTATTGAAAAAAGTTTCGCTTCGCAAACAAAAAAATTTTCTGTCAAATTCAAAACATAATTTATTTTTTTTTTTGTAAAAGATAATATGTTCTACTAAAAAAAGATTTATGTAAAGATTTATTATAAATTTATGTATCAGACATCAAAATCTTTTCAGTATAAAAATTAAAAATTTAGGTTGCATGCAATAAATATATTTTATGCCAAACAGATAAACGCTAATTTTCATGAATTATCATTATTAGATGCATTTGTTAAAAAATAAATTCTTTTCACCTGCAAACAAAACATATATATCTTCTCGTGGGAAAAATGCTACAGTAGTAAGTAAATTAAGAAGGTTATTGTTTCTTAATGTTGGGCACATTTAACCTCATATTATTTTCTACTAAAAAGACAGATATAGCGTTAACCAAGATTTAACACTACCACATTACATTCTACACTGTACCTCCGCAATTTTTAAAGTGCACCCACAAAGGTTGTCATACTTAGATCAGAAAATATTTAAAAATAAATTCATAATTTAAAAGTAATTAGTATAGCAACCTGTGAATTAAATCTGTGTAAAATTAATTTGATAAAACTTTTAAATAAATATGATAAATAACAAAAAAAAAAACATTATGAATCATGATTTTTTATGCAGGTCCTATGAAATCACGGAAACATCTTCTCAACAATTCATTCAAACACTTAAATCTGAGATTTCGTTTTTCTTTTCAAAACCCCTGACCCTAAATATCAATCCATTGTTCCCAAAATATGCAAATCTCATCTGAATTCGAGGAAATAACATAGCGGCACGTGTGTACCAAGCACTCCAGAGATACTTCTCCCTCCTTAAATTATTCAAAAAAGCCTCATGCAGTGGCGGCGTTGTTGGAAGGATGATGATCTGAATTCACCCATTCAAAAAAAGAGCAATTTGCCAAATGGATAAGCAGCACCAGCGAAACACCTCCGTAATGTGTAATGAAGCCACCTTTTATACGAGCCATTGGCAGTGCGTCTGAGGCGAAAGAGATATGCATGAGGCTTTCTGCCAGACGTAACGAGCTCAGTAAAAGTTAGACTTTTGCATCCCAGGAGGGAAAAGAACGAAGGGTTTGCTCCAATAATTTCGTCCTCTGGTTATTTGATGTAAGAATCGCTTGGTAGTAAAAATAGAGCAGCTTTATTGGTGGGATGCAACTACATTATCTCCAACGGACCAGAATCAGATTTGAATAACTCTTTTTGTGTGCAGCAATTTAATGAGGGGTTTCGTCAAAAATTTGCACCGTATAGAATAATAATTATTCCTGAATTAAATTTTGTTTTAGAGTGAATTCTAGTATTAAAACATCTTCAAACGCACCGAGAACTATTTAATTTATAAAAAAAAAAAATTAAGCAAAGCATATTAAAATATAAATATATACTTCAATACTGGATCCATTATTACCACTGACAACTGTATCATAAAGAAACCAATTTAATCAATCAAAATTGTTGCAACAAGGAAACAACGGAAAGAACCATTTATCTTAATTAGAAGAGGAAGGATACCATTTATCAGAAATTGCTTTGTATTTTGTGCTAATATTAATGAATATAGCTTTTAAAAACAAAAGAGAATAATCATGTATTTATTACCATTCAAATTATTTATCTCTGCCCAACTCGTGGCTCAGTGGCAACGTGCGCCGCTGGTGAGCATTACTGTGAAGGTCAATCCTCTGGTTGCTTTTGTTGTAAGCACGATGCTTCAAA
This sequence comes from Caerostris darwini, assembly GCA_021605075.1. Taxonomy (NCBI): domain Eukaryota; kingdom Metazoa; phylum Arthropoda; class Arachnida; order Araneae; family Araneidae; genus Caerostris; species Caerostris darwini. Next base: position 17,508 of record BPLQ01014273.1, read on the forward strand.
AACGAGGAGCCTGGATGGCGTTTGTGATGTTAAGACTATTACTTCGTTAAACGGGGCTACCTGGTGGCCGTTTTTCAGGAGTTTTCCTCCCATAATATGCAAATACGGAATATATATAGTTCCCTAGAAAGTCCTCCCGGAAGCGCTGCTTATCTTCTTCGGCGACACTGAACAAAAGTCAGACTTATATCTACAGGTGCTCCGTCACAACAAAAGCTCCCTCAATTTCCTCCTTCCATGGGGGATACGTCAACAACACTATTTTACATCTAACGTTTTAATAGAAATATTTGCTATATTGGAAATATTCTAAATTCGCTCCCATAAAATTCGCAAATAAATAGAGATGCATAAGTAAGAAAAACACTATCAATCATGATTTTTATGTACGTCCCATGACATCACAAAAACATCCAGTGCTCTCAATTCATTGAAGCACTTGAATCCGAGATTCGTTTTTCTTTTTCAAAACTCCTAACCTTAAATATCAAATCCATTATTCCCAAAACATGCAAATCTCATCTGAATTCGAGGAAATAACATAGCGGCACGTGTGTGTACCACGCACTTCAGAGATACTTCTCCCTTCTTAAATTATTCAAAAAACCTCATGCAGTGACGGTGTCGTTGAGAAGGATGATGATCTGAATTCGCCCATTCAAAAAACAGAGCAATTTGCCAAATGGATAGCAGCACCAGCAAAACGCCTCCGTAATGTGTAATGAAGCCACCTTTTATACAAGCCACTGGCAGTACGTCTGAAGCGAAAAAGATATGCATGAGGCTTTCTGGGAGGCGTAACGAGCTCGAGTAAAAGTTAGACTTTTACATCCCCAGGAGGGAAAAAGAACGAAGGGGGTTTGCTCCAATAATTTCGTCCTCTGGTTATTTGATGCAAGAATCGCGGTAGTAAAAATAGAGCAGCTTTATTGGTGGCATTTAACTGCATTATCTCAACAGACCAGAATCAAGATTTGAATAACTCTCTTCGGGTGCAGAAACTTAATGAGGGGTTTCGTCCAAACTTTACCCTTATAGAATAATAATTGTTTTGAACTAAATTTCATTTTATAGTTAATTCTAGTATTAAATAAAATTCTTCAAGCACATTGAGAACTAATTACTTTTTATAGAGCATATAAGGAACGCAAATGGAAATATGCATTTATGTTTCTTCTAGTATTGGGTTCATTATTACCATTGTCAACTTTATTATAAGAAAACCATTTTAATCAATCAACGTAGTTGGAACGGAACAATGGAAAGAACCATTTAGATTAATTGGAAAGGAAAGGACACCATTTATCAGAATTTGCTCTGCATTTTGTACTAATATTAATGTATGAATCCTAATGAATTCGGCCTAAATAGCCAAGTGTCTAGTGCTCCGGCGCTCGGTGTCACAGGTTTCGGATTCGAGTTCCGGCTGTGCCATAGATGTTCGTAGTGCCTTTTAAGCATTTCTCCTAAGAACGAAATGCAATATATCTCCTCATGGGAAAAATGCTACAGTAATAAATAAAATAAATTAAAAAGTTGTTTTTAATGTTGGGTACATTAACCTTAGATTATTCGCTACTAAAAGAAATAGCTGATATAGCGTTTCCAAGATTACCACCACTGTTCAACATTGTACTTTTGCAATTTCTTAAGAGCACCCACAAAGGTTGGTATCTATAGATCAGAAAATATTTAAAATATGAATTCATACAGAAAACTAATTAGTATATTAACCTATTAACTAGCTCTAATTAGTAAAAGTAACCTATTAACTTTGTCTAAAATTCCTTAGATAAAACTCGCAAATAAATATGATAAATAGCAAAAAAACATTATCAATTGTGATTATGTAGGTCCCATGAAATCACAAAACATCCAGCGCTCTCAGCAATTCATTGAAGCACTTTGAATTCGAGATTCGTTTTTTCTTTTTCAAAACTCCTGGCCCTGAATATCAATCCATTATTCCCAAAACATGCAAATCTCATCTGAATTCGAGGAAATAACATGCCGGCACGTCTATGTGCAACTCAGAGATATTTCTCCCTCCTTAAATTATTCAAAAGCTCATGCAGTGGCGGCGTTGTTGGAAGGATGATGATCTGAATTCACCGATTCAAAAAGAGCAATTTGCCAAACGGATAGCAGCACCGGCAAAACGCCTCCGTAATGCGTAATGAAGCGACCTTTTATACAAGCCACTGGCAGTGCGTCTGAAGTGAAAAGAGATATGCATGAGGCTTTCTGTGAGGCGTAACGAGCTCAGTAAAAGTTAGACTTCTGCATCCCCAGGAGGGAAAAAAAGAACGGGAGGTCTGCTCCAATAATTTCTTCCTCTGGTTATTTTATGTAAGAATCGCGGGATAATGATGTAAGGATCGCGGATAAAAAATAGAGCAGTTTTATTGGTGGCATGTAATTGCATCATCTCCAACGGACCAGAATCTAGATTTGAATAACTCTCTTTGGGCGCAGAAATTTAATGAGGGGTTTCATCAAACTTTGTTCTATAGAATAATAATTGTTCATCAATTAAATTTTATTTTTAGAGTAAATTCTAGTATGAAAAAAAATTTATCAAACGTATCCATAATTATTTAATTTATAGAGCATATAATGAAAGAAAATTAAAATACGAATATATATTTTTTTCAATACTATGTCCATTGTTACCATTGTCAAGTTTGTTATAAGAAAACCATTTTAATCAATCAATGAAGTTGAAACGGATCAACGGTAAGAACCATTTAGCTTAATTAGAAACTAAAGGAAACCATTTATCAGAATTTGCGTTGTATTTTATACAAATATTAATGCATGAATTCTTAAAATTCTGGCCTGAATGGTAGAGTGTCTAGCGAGCTAGTGCTCAGGGCCCCAAGTTTCGGGTTCGAGTCCCGGATGTTTTTAGAGGTTCGGAATCTATTCTAAGCCGTAGGTCCCGGTCTCATATGACTGTAAAATGTCGTAGAGCCCAATCAGACTTCTCACCCGCATCATTCCAAAACTGTATATGGGCAGCTCAGTACTAGGCACAGTGATATGGTGAGGTGTAGTAGTAGTCCGACTAATGAAGCAAGATGCTGAAAAACACAGATGCCATCGAGTTCCTCGTTTTTTTTAAAAAGTGTGTACAATATATCCGCCATTTGATTGACTAACAGCTTCACCAGCGGTGCATGTTGCCATTCAGCCTCGATTCTGGCATGTAAAATTGTAAACACTTTTTTTACTATGCTTAAATTTATATAATTAAATGTAAATGCCAAATAAGTAATTAACATTAGATGATTCGCTACTAAAGTGCAAAGATATAACCGATCTAGCGTTACCCAATCCGCCAGTTGTCTAAAATTCCCTTGATAAAACTCGCACATAAACGTAAAAAACATTATCAATCACGATTTTTATGTACGTTCCATGAAATCATAAAACATATACTACTCTCAACAATTCATTCAAACACTTGAATCCGAGATTTCGTTTTTCTTTTCAAAATTCTTACCCTAAATATCAATCCATTATTCCCAAAACATGCAAATCTCATGTGAATTCAAAAAAATAACATACCGGCACGTGTATGCACCACGCACCTCAGAGATACTTCTCTCTCCTTAAATTATTCAAAAAGCTCATGCGGTTGCGGCGTTGTTGGAAGGATGATGATCTGAATTCACCCATTGAAAAAAAGAGCAATTTGCCAAATGGATAGCAGCACGGGCAAAACGCCCCCGTAATGTGTAATGAAGCCACCTTTTATACAAGCCACTGGCAGTGCGTCTGAGGCGAAAGAGATATGCATGAGGCTTTCTGAGAGGCGTAACGAGCTCGAGTAAAAGTTAGACTTCTGCATCCCCAGGAGGGAAAAAGAAAGGGGGGTCTTCTATAATTTCGTCCTCTGGTTATTTGGTGCAAGAATCGCGGTAGTAAAAATAGAGCAGCTTTATTGGTGGCAGGTAACTGCATTATCTCCAACAGACCAGAATCAAGATTTGAATAGCTCTCTTTGGGTGCAGAAATTTAATGAGGGGTTTTATCAAACTTTGCCCTATAGAATGATAATTGTTCCTGAATTAAATTTTATTTTAGAGTGAATAGTGGTAGTAAAAAAAATTCTTCAAACACATCGAGAACTATTTAATTTATAAATCATATAATCAAAACAAATTTAAAAAATCATATTTTTTTCAATACTGGGTCCATTATTACCACTGTCAACTTTATTATAAAAAAGCCATTTAATCAATCAATAGATGGAACGGAATAACGGAAAGAATCATTTAGCTTAATTAGAAAGGAAAAGAAACCATTTATTAGAATTTACTCTGTATTTTATACTAATATGAATGTATGAATCCTTAAAATTCAGGCCTGAATGACCTGAATTCGGGCCTAAATTATAGAGAGCTGGTGCTCAGTGCCACAGGTTTCGGATTCGAGTCCCGGAGGTACCATGGGTGTTTGTAGTGATTCGGTACCCCCTTTAAGCCTTTCTCCTGGGAACGAAATGCAATATATCTTCTAGTGGGAAAAAAGCTATAGTAATAAATAAAATATATTTAAAAAGTTGGTGTTTCTTAATATTAGGCACGTTAACCTTACATTATTCGCTACTAAAAAACAAATATAGCAGATATAGTGTTGACCAAGATTATCACCATTCTTCAACATTGCACTTCTGCAATCGTTAAAGGGCACCCACAAAGGTTAACATTTGTAGATCAGAAATTATTTAAAAAATAAATTCATCAAGAAAAACTAATTAGTATAGCAATCTATTAACTAAAAATCTCTGAAATTCCCTTAATAAAACTCACAAATAAATGAGAAACATAGTAAAAAAAACCATTATAAATCGTGATTTTTTATGTACATCCCATGACAAAAAAACATCCTCTCAACAATTCATTCAAACACTTGAATCCGAGACTCGTTTTTCTTTTCAAGACTCCTGACCCTAAATATCAATCCATTATTCCCAAAACATGCAAATCTCATCTGAATTCAAGGAAATAACATAGCGGCACATGTGTGTACCACGCACCTCAGAGATACTTCTCTCTCCTTAAATTATTCAAAAAGCTCATGCGGTGGCGGTGTTGTTGGGTAGGATGATGATCTGAATTCACCCATTCAAAAAAAGAGCAATTTGCCAAATGGATAGCAGCACCGGCAAAACGCCTCCGTAATGTGTAATGAAGCCACCTTTTATACAAGCCACTGGCAGTGCGTCTGGAGCGAAAAAGATATGCATGAGGCTTTCTGAGAGGCGTAACGAGCTCCGGTAAAAGTTAGACTTTTGCATCCCCAGGAGTGAAAAAGAACGTGGGGGGGTCTTCTCCAATAATTTCGTCCTGTGGTTATTTGATGTAAGAATGGCGGTAGTAAAAATAGAGCAGCTTTATTGATGGCATGTAACTGCATTATCTCCAACAGACCAGAATCAAGATTTGAATAACTCTCTTTGGGTGCAGAAATTTAATGACATGTTTCATTAAACATTGTAATATAGAACATAGAATAATAATTATTCCTGAATTAAATTTTATTTTAAAGTGAATCTTGACATTAAAAAAAATTGTTCAAAAGCATCGAGAACTATTTAATTTATATAGCATATAATCAAAGCAAATTAAAATATGAATATATATTTCTTTCAATACGGGGTCCATTATAACCATTGTCAACTTTATTATAAGGAAACAATTTTAATCAATCAACGTAGTCGGAAAAATGGAAAGAACCATTTAGCTTAATTAGAAGAGAAACAAAACCATTTATCATAATTTTCCCTGTGTTTTGGGCTATTATTAATGTATGTACCTTTAGAATTCAATGAGAATTATGATTTGTTTATTATCATTTAAAATTATTGATCTCTGCCCGAGTCGTTGTTCAGTGGCAAACGTGCGCCGCTGGTGATAATTCTAAAGAATAAAATTTATTTGTTCCCGAAATATTGCATAAAAATTGGTTAATATATGTGTATTTATTTAATTTTACTTAGAAGCCGAATATTTGTATAAATATTAATTTAATAAAGACTCATCATCATCATCATCATCAGGGGTACAACAGCTCCATGATGGGCCGTTTGCCTGCTGCCAAATTTCGAGACAGGAGATGTTTTCTCTTTACGGGAAAGGGTTGTCAGCCGTACGCCCAGTGTTCTAAGTCATATTTGACCGGGACCTACGTTTTAAAGTGGATTCCAAATCACTACGAACATCTATGAACATCCATCACTACGAACATCCATTCGGAACTCGAACCCAAAACATGTGGCACCGAGGGCCAGTCACTCAGCCATCAGACAGCAATTTATTAAAAAAGTAGATGAAAAATTTAATAAATTTATTATTAAAATTAAAATTAATAATTTAATAAAAATTTAAAACTTAATGAACATTTTAAAAAAATTTTTTTTTTTGAAAAGGCATTTTGAAAACGATTTTTGGCTCAGTGACAACTAGCGCCGCTGGTGAGCATTAGGACAGAGGTTCAATTCGATGGAGGCATTGTTATAGACACTGTTTCGAAAATGAAGTGACTCGACGGCGTTTGTGATGTTCAGCATCTTGCCTCGTTAGTTAGACACATTAGCCTACCTGGTGGGTGTTTTCCAGGTTTTCTCCCATATGATACATAAATGCGGGGTCGTTCCTGCTAAAAGTCCTCTCTGAAGATACTGCCTACCTTCTTCAGCGACAAGGAGCCAAGTCAGACTTCTACTTGCGGGTGCCCCCTTGCATGCCCCCCCATCCCTTCTTCCATGAGGGATACAACAACAACAACATTATTTATTTTAAATTTTAAATAGAATTATCTACTATACTAGAAATAAATTTTATTCAAATTTTTACCAGTGAGGTAGGAGGCATTTAAATTTCTTTAAGTAGACCCTCCATCCATGAAAATAAACATTTATTAATGAATAACATCAATTTATTAGATAAATATTGTTTCCTAAGAGGATAGGAGGCCGAAATGTTTTCTAAGAGCTCTTTTCCTGAGTAACTGCCTCGCATTTGATTTTCGCATAGAAGACAACTGAAAAACTCCCAACAGCAAGACACAATCTCCTTAGAATCATTTTTCAATGTCCCATCTGAAGAGCATGCCAAAATGCAGAACTCCTGCTACATGCGTGTCTTATCACTGAACGTGCAGTGCATTCAAATCAAATATATATGTGATGATTTTTGAAGTGCAAGAAACTTCAATAGTTAAACTGACATCACCATGAAAAAAAGAATAAATTTGCTCCAATAATGTCGTACGTTAAATGTAGCTAGGCCAATACGTACACAAAATGACCAAAGGACGACAAACAAAATCAAACTAATAATTTCGTATCTTGATTACTTGCTGTAACAGTCATGGTAGTAAAAAAAAGAATGGTTTTATTGGAAGGATGTTACTACATTATCTTCAACAGAATCAGATTTGAATACTTTGTTTATTGCAAACAACAAAATTAATAAATAATATCGCTAGATATTCTCTGCAGAATAATGATTATTCATCTGTTAAATTTAAGTAGCGAAAAAATTTCAATATACCGATGCGTGGTACAATGGTACTGAGTATAGCTAGCAATGTTATTGGAATCAGTTTCGGACGAGTTGATGGTGTTCTTTGTATCCATTGCGTAAAGAAACAAAGAGATATAAGCGACAGCATGCATAAGTATAATATGAAATTTACCAATATTCAGTCGGACGGAATTAATAACTTCATTAGATTTTTACATAAGCGATATCGTTGAAAGGCGACTAATTTATGGTGCAATGCACTTGATTAACAAAATTAATTAACATGATTCATTAACCCTATCTCAAAATTTTTGCATTATGTAAGTTAGAAAAGTTGATTCATCATGATGAAATGAGTATATGATAATTTGGTAAAATCGCAGATAGGGGCCGTTGGGTTTTGGCATCAAAGAGTCTTTTTGCCAAAGTATGCCAAGCAATGGGTTGCGATAGGAAAGTAAATAAATTGCAAACAATACAAGAAACCGGCTTACCACATTTGGCCACTTATTGCCCAGATGGCTCCACCAAAAAGTTGCCACCAATGGCATCTATTTTGCGATTTGGCCGGCAATTTGTTTCGTTGAGATCTAATTAAAAGTTTTGTGAATATAGGGGTTCCAAATCCCAATGTTAAATACAACTTCTGCTTAATGAACGATATTTCACATTCAAATTGATATTTTTTTTAATTTTTGCACCAGTCGAAATAAAAAAAAATTAGAAAACTAAAAACTTAATAATATTTAAAGAAACATTAAATATTAAATACAGTTATAAAAAATATAAAATTTTTATGTGTTTCGCTTTTTAGTGTCGTCAACCCTTTAGATATAATTTTTTCGAAATTATTATGGAAAATTTAAGAGATATTCAAGAAAATGTTAATTAGGGACCCGTTTCCAAATTTAAAAAAATAATTTATATAGATCTATATTTGCGCAAACGAGATTACTCTGGCGTCCCTTACGTGAATTCGGAAAGTGGAAAATTCACAATTAAATGATTTAATTCGTTTCCTTTCAGTTTTTAATTTTGTAAATTAAATTTTTCACGCATTTAATTACATTTTCTAATTTAAAAATTATTTATTACATATTTTGAAAACTAATTCAGTTCTACAGTTTTCTGAATCGACAAATTACATAATTTGACTTCATATAAAACTAATAATAATAATTGTTACGTCGAAACCCAGCTTTTCCCGCCTGGGGGAGGTCAACGCCCTATGCCCGGAAAACATCCTGTTTGTGGGGGTGTCTGGCAGGGGGTGAGGGCCAGGGAGAGAAAGAAGGAATGTAAGTAAAACGAATTGAAACTTAGCGACCGAAGGAAAAGGTTGGTGTTAGCGGTCTATCCATGAGTAGCGATGGCTGTATAATTCATTGAGTTCAACCCCAGCGACCATCAAGAAAGGTTGCTTGTGGCAGTCCATCCATGAGCGCGATGACTGCATAAATAATTGAGTGTAACCCTCAAGAAAGGTTATGTGGGCAGTTCCATCTTCGAGTTTGATGACTGCCAAAAATAAAGGAGTTTTATTTAAAATACAGTCCACTGTGTTGAGTATTATTTCCATTAACTGAGTATGTGTCATTTTTGGAATTTGTTTCTTGAGTCCGAGCTATCGAACAATAATAATAATAATAAATAAAACAAATAAAAATCAAAATAATAAATAAATAACTAAAACTAAAAAAGCATAAATAATTTTAAAGTTCATATTTCCTGCTTTAAATAAATTAAATAAACAATTAATTAAACATTTGCTTTACTAAAGCTATTGGAATATTTTTTTTCTACTGTGTTGGTCTAAAATTTAATATAAAATTTGTTGCACTTATATTATATAATAGATTGGTTTTTTTTAATTATAATTATTAAAATGATCTTTGAAATTATTCATTTGTTTTACTCAGTAGCATAATTTAGTTTTTTATACTATGCTAATAATTGAATTTTCATGCGAATATCGCAATATTTTCATGCGTTTTTCCAATAATATGAGTATTTATTTCAGCATATTATTTACTTCCTTGGATATGATCTGGTATCATAAAGTCAGTGGCATCTACATATTAGAGAGTTTTTGCATACCGTACGTTAGTTACCGTAGGACATCCATTAGCTTTTTCTCCCTAGCGCGCATGCTCATAGGAAACTGAGCATGCGCGCTAGGGAGAAAAAGCTAACGGACGTCCTACGGTAACTAACGTACGGTATGCAAAAACTCTCTATTTTTTCGCTGCACATCAGTGTACATTTTATACCACTTACGGCATAACACGTATGAACATATCACGAGCAGCCCATCGACGAATAATGACCGAAGGATACATTGCCTTTCGTGAAGAAGTTTGGAGAAAACTGTTTCTCATTTACATGTCATCAGATCAAATCGTGAGAAACTTGTAAAACTTCCACCAAGCATCCTGACTTTTAATGAGAGATGCACATACACTTTGCCACAATACCAACGAATCTTCCCGTTGTTAAAAAGCGTTTTTGCAAGATGGCAACTGCAGTCATTGGAGGATTTGGTTAATTGTTTTTCTAATAAATTATTTTACCATTCTCTTTTTGATTATCTTGTGTGTGTTTGTTTTTTCTATTAATTTCTGTTATATATATATATATATATATATATATATACAAATTTGGGACTTGAATGGCCGAGTGTCTAGCGCTCTGGTGCTCGGTGCCACAGGTTTCGGGTTCGAATCCCGGCGGTGCCATGGATGTTTGTAGTGGTTCGGAATCCACTTTAAGCCGTGGGTCCCGGTCTCCTATGACTGTAAGAGCGTCACGGAGCCAAAGTCAGACTTCTACCTACGGGTGCTCCATCACAACAGAAGCTGCTTCCTTCCTCTTCAATCATGAGTACGTATGGGCTCCTGGGCTTGGCCAGCCAAGTGGGATAAGAAACAACAACATATATATATATATATTTATATATATATATATATATTTATATATATATATATATATAGATAGATAGATAGATAGCTATATTACTATGCCCAAAAAGTAAGACCAATTATTTTTTTTCAAAAATTTTAATTAATCTTACAAATTTATTTCATCACCTTCAAAGTAATCCCCTCCAGTCACAATGCACTTATGCCAACTTTCTTCCCAATCCTCAATTCAAGCTAAAAAGTCAACGGTAGGGATGGCTTTCAAAGCGCGCGGCGCTTCATGTTGAATGTCTTCAATCGACTCAAAACGGTGTCCCCGGAGTGGCTTTTTGAGATTTTATGGAATAACCAAAAGTCACACGGTGTGAATATGGTGGTTGTGGAACAATATGGGTTTCATTTTTGGCGAAAAGATCACGAAGAATCAATGCAGTGTGAGTTGGCGCATTCAGTGTTATTGGTAATTAATTTCCACCAGCTAGTCCGACTAACGAAATAAGATGCCGAATATCACAAACGCCGTCGAGTCCCCTTGTTTTCTGAAACACTGTCTCCGACAAAACCGCGAATGAATTGAATTTCAGCCCCAATGTTAACCAGCAGCGCAAGTTGCCACTGAGTCACGAATCGTACATTCAAAGTTCTAATGTATGGTAATGTTTTACAAAATTTTACAATTCAATTTTTAAAAACTATTTACAAATCATTAAAGAAAATGATTTTTTTACTAAAGGGTTAATAATAAATCCTTCTTTCTTGTGTAATTCTATTAAATTACATATGTATTATATCGTTTATTGCCTGGTGCTATGTAAAATATCTGAAATGGATGGCATTCATTTTATTTCAAATCAATGAAAACATTTCTAAGAAATAATTTAAATAAAATTATTTTATTTTTTCAAAACCTTTCAGTGAAAACTTAAGATATAAAAAATAATGTACTCTTCTACTCAATTACTGTTTATGTAATCAAAATATTATCTGCAATTCGAATAAAAAAAAATTCATTTTTATTATGATTTAGAACGTTTTTTTTTGTTCTAATGCAGCTGGCAAACACTTAGACAGCTTAGTCTTATATGCCTTAAGGTAAGCGCTGCACAGATGTTACTCACTTTGCATTACCCATGGAGCGTGTGTAACTTGAAGATAAGCCACGGACGCGGAGTAACAATCTACGATATCTGCTCTACGATCCTATTAGGACCGGGACCTACGGTTTAAAGTGGATTCCGAACCACTACAAACACCCATGGGCAAAGCAGGGATTTGAACCCAATACCTTTGGTACCAGAGCGCTAGCCGATTTAGAACTAATATTCACGAAAAAAAGCGCCTAAATGAGTTCAATTTGTGTAAATGGATATCGTTTGCAAAATATATAATTTTTGAAAGAAGGTAAAACGATCTTTCTGTATCAGAAGAAGTTAAAGAATATTTTATAACTTCGTTTTTATTGAAAAGCACTCCAGTAAATGTCAATACGGAAAGTTCAACACTAAACGTTATATGGATCAACGCTAAAGCGTTATTCATTGGCTAAGAAGCTTATTGATGGCTTTACAATTAAACTGCTAATTTAGTGAATCCCTTTTGAGCTGTACTGCCATCATAATTTTTAAAACACACTCCTAGAGCTCTCTCTCTCTTATTCCTAAAATCTAATTTAGAATCTTTCCGGCTTATGGAGCTATCTAGTTTATCCCCGGCGGGAAGCAGGAATATTCGGTGCTTTCAAGCGCCTTGTTCTTGAAAACAACTTACTATGTAAACTAACAAGTCTCTTTTTAACAACATTTAAAACTTATCTTGTTCTAAAATAATAATAATAAAATGTTACTAAAAAATCTACATTTCAGAGCTTTTTTAATTTCTATATTTTAAATATATTGAATATTTATCTAACATAAAATTTAAAAAATGTTCCCTTTTTAATTAAAAATATATTATATTTGAATGCCTAATAGAAGGCATCACTCTGGCTCTCGGTGCCACATGTTTTGGGTTCGAGTCCATGGATGCTTGTAGTGGTTCGGAATCCATTTTAAACAGTAGGTCCCAATCTAATATGGCTGTAGAGCGTTAGGCGTAGGGCTTCCCGAAGCAGTAAAAAGGAAATATCTCCTGTTTAGGAATCTGCCAGTAGGCGGACGGACTTGACCCACCATGGAGCTGTTGCGCCAATGAAGAAGAAAAGAAGATATAGCATGGTGTTATTCAGGTAAAATTAAAATAATAACAAAAGTAAATTTTTAAGCTCATTAGTTGAGAAAACATTTCAAAATTATGAATATTTCAAAAGAAAAATTAATTAAAATATCCATTTTAATTGGATTTTTTTTAACTCATACCACCTCACAATTTAAAATATGAAGAAAAAAAAACGATATACGTTTATTTTCCGATTTAGATATTACTGTAGAAAAATAAGTAAAATCATTAAATCAGAAATACAAAAAAAGACTACAGGAAGTGAATTTTAATTAAATTTTCATTAAATGAAAAAGAAAATTAAGACTTTAACTGTACTTCCTGCAGCATACTGACAAGACGGCCCCTGTGGCATTCAAGAGAAATGGTCAATAGGCTTCGAGACTCTTACCCCAGAGGAAATATAGTGAAGCGCAACTATGCACATTAGTTGGCCTACAGATGGAGAGGAAGCATATTTCGCGCATCCTGTGCGTATCCGAATACTGGATTTCCGGCTTAGATCCGGAATCCTTCCGCGAATCTATAATTATATGCCTATAAATGTTTTACATATTGTACACCTCGTATATTGTACACCTCGGGGAGTTTGTGCGGCTGTAAATAAATTAGTGAGTTTTTCAACCTGTGCCTAAAGTATAACAACCCAATCACATCCAGTTACAATCGGTTGTGCAACAGTCACACTACAAAACTAAAATATGAAAACAATTTTTAAAAAACCGACTAAATACATTAAAATATTCCTTGAAAACTACGAAACGTCATAAGAACAAAATATATACTTCATAATTACAAATTATATGCCTTGGTAAAAATATTTGAAATGAAATAAAGTAACATCATTATGGCAAACAATATTTGTAATATTTTTTAAAAGAAAAATAATTTAAAAATAATGATTCATTATTAAAATAATATGTTAATAGAAAGTGAAACACTTACGAATTAATTTCAAATCATAAATATTTTAAAATGTTACCAATTAACAATATAATATTTTCAAATATTACTTCCTAACTATAAAATTATTTCATTTTAAACTAATTTAACTACCTTCATTAATTCCATTTAACACAATTTTCGTATTTAAATTATTTTTAATTGAAAATTATATTATTACAAGAATTAAAAAAAAACAATACTTAAAAGACTTGACTTGAATCAAAGCCCATTAGTTAATTTGGCGCAGTTAAAAACAAATAGCCAATTGATGCCACAATAGCTATTTGATGCCATTGCTTAGAAAATTTAAGACGCCTACAAAAAAATAGCGTCATTTTATTGAGCGGTCACAATACATTTTAACGATTCGTCGTTAATAGGAGGTTGTCATTAAAGATTTTATTGACTCTAAAGTGATTTTGTAATAATATAAAGAAATAAAAAGTTAAATGCTTTATTCCTTTAACAGTTATTGAATTCTTAATTTTTAATAATTATATGTTATTATTTTAGCATGTTTGGAAATTTTTGAATATTTAGGGATTTTATTTTGTACGTTAAAACAGAATGTTTTAGTGTTAAAAATTTGAATTTTTATTTGTTCTTTAATAATGTTTGAAATAAACTGAATTGCTTTAAAGATTAGCAAAAAATTTATAGGTAAAAAATAAATATCAATGTTTCGATTTCAATAACTTTACCTTTCTTACGAAATTATTTAAACGAAAACTTTAAACTACTAAATTTTCTTTTTAAACTATTTAATTTACTCACATCTAAAAGATTTTACTTTTTACTTTTCTGAATTTTAAATACACTTGCAAACCACTCAAGATTTCGTGAGCTCCAATTTCTTCCGCGATATATCTTACCTCGTTTAAGTTAATAGATTTTTTTTCAAATTCGATGTCAACTTCATTCCTTTAGAAATCATTTTTGCCGTGAACGTAAAAAAAAAAACTAATAACGAGTAAGTTTTTTTTATTTCATATAATATAAGTATTTTTTCTTACCAAACATTTTTCTTTTTATGAAAAAAAAAATGTATATATTTTTATTGAAAGGATAAAACGAGAGGTAAATTGTTTAGCGTTTCCCTAGTAAATAGCCTTTGGGATATCTTTAAAGAAAACATTGGTCACATCTATCACGATGAAAAAAAATCTCCTTCAGAAATTTAATAAGCTTTTCCTGACATTATCCCAGAGGCTTGCGTAAAGCGGCTCCTATCCGAGCGATATTACTATAGGCAAATATTGTAACGAGCTATTTTTGAAGCCCGGTTGAATTTAAAACTCGGTGCATCAAATCAGAACACGTAGTTATAATGAAAAAAAATGGAAAATGAAGCTCGATTTTTATGGAAACTAAGTGTTTGATTTACGTAAATGATTGATTGGCATTAGTAAATTGTAAAAAGAGATTACGTATTCAAAATTATTGTATCAAAACACAATTTTGTATGTATAGGTAATTAGATTATTTTATTTGAAAATCCTTAGCAATTACTCCTAGTTGCCTTTAAATCAAATCAGAACACATACTTATACAAAAATGCAAAATGGAGCTCATTTTTTATGAAAAATAAGTGTTTGATTTCCATAAATGAATGACTAACATTAGTAGTGACTTAAATCAAAGCCCATTAGTTAATATTGCGCTGTTAAAAACAAATATCCACTTGATGCCACAATAGCTATTTGTTGCCACTGCCTTAGAAAATTTAAGACGTACACAAAAAAATGACGTCATTTTATTGGACGGTCAAAAAAGCATTTTAACGGTTCGTCGTTAATAGGAGGTTGTCTTTAAAGATTTTATTGGCTCTAAAGTGATTTTATAATAATATAAAAAAATAAAAAGTTGAATGTTTTATTTCTTTAAAATGTAAGAGTTTTTATTAAGTTCTTAATTTTGAATAATTTAGTTATTGTTTCAGTGTTTTTGGAAATTTTTGATTATTTAGTGATTTTACTTTATACGTGAACACAAAATGTTTTGATGATAACAATTTACGTTTCGATTTGCTCCAATAATGTTTGAAAATAAATTCAATTGCTTTAAAAGTAGAATAAAATTCATCAATACAAAATAAATATCAATGTATCGATTTCAATAACTTTATCCTTCTTTATGATATTATTTATACGAATACTTTAAATTACTAAATTTTTCTTTTTAAAATATTTAATTTGCTCACATCTAAAAGATTTTCCTTTTTCTACTTTCCTGAATTTTAAATATACTTACAAACCTTTCAAGATTTCGTAAAGCTCGAATTTCTTCCGCGATATACCTTACCTCGTTTAAGTTAATAGTTTTTTTTTTTTTTTTTTACAAACTCGACGTCTCTCAACTTCATTCCTTTAGAAATCATTTTTACCGTGAACGTAAAGAAAAAAATAATAACCTGAAAGTTTTTTTTTTATTTGATATAAAATACATATATTTTTTTTTTTTTTACCAAATATTTTTCTTTTTATGAAAAAAAAAATTTTTTTTTATTGAAAGGATAAAACGAGAGGTAAATTCTTTAGTGTTTCCCTACTAAATAGCCTTTGGGATATCTTTAAAGAAAACATTGGTCACATCGATCACGATGGAAAAAATTCTCCTTCAGAAATTTAATAAGCTTTTCGTGACATTATCCCAGAGGCTCGCGTAAAGCGGCTTTTATCCCAGCGATATTACTAGAGGCAAATATTGTAAGGAGCTATTTTTGAAGCCCGGTTGAATTTAAATATCGGTGAATCAAATCAGAACACATAATTTTTTTAAAAAAATGGAAAATGAAGTTTGATTTTTATGGAAAATAAGTGTTTGATTTCTATAATTTATTCATTGACATTAGCAGTTTGTAAAGAAATATCATGAAGAATTAATGGAAAATTATTGTATCATAACATATTTTTGTATTTGTAGATAATCACGCTATTTTATTTGAAAAATCTACAACAGTTACCATTAGTTGCCTTTAAATCAAATCAGAACACATAGTTAAAAAAATGCAAAATAGAGCTCGATTTTTATTGAAAATAAGTGTTTGATTTTCATAATTGATTGACTGACATTAGTAGTGACTTAAATCAAACCCCATTAGTTAATTTAGCAAATTAAAAACAAATATCCACTTAATGCCACAATAGCTATTTGATGCCACTGGCTTAGAAAATGTAAGACGCCAACAAAAAATGACATCATTTTATTCGCGGTCAGAAAAGCATTTTAACGATTCGTCATTAATAGGTGGTTGCCATTAAAGATTTATTGACTCTAAACTGATTTTGTAATAATATGATATAAAAAAATAAAAAGTTAAATGTTTATTCTTTAAAATGTAAGGGTGTTCTTAATTTTTGATTAATTTTATAAATTATTATTTTATTATTTTAATTTTTAAGGGATTTTATTTCGTATGTGAAAATAATATATTTTGATGATAAAATTTATGTTTCTATTTGCTCTTTAATAGTATTTGAAAATAATTTGAATTGCTTTTAAGATTAGCATAAAATTTAACAGTAAAAAATAAATATCAATGTTTCGATTTCAATAACTTTATCCTTCTTTATGATATTATTTATACGAAAACTTTAAACTACTAAATATTCTTTTTAAAATATTTGATTTACTCACATCTAAAAAATTTTAAATTTCCTTTTCTAAATTTTAAATACAGTTACAAACCACACAAGATTTCGTAAAGCTCGAATTTCTTCCGAAATATATCTTACCTTGTTTAAGTTAATAGATTTTTTTTAACAAACTCGATGTCTCTCAACTTCATTCCTTTAGAAATCATTTTTACCGTGAACGTAAAGTAAAAAGATAAAAAAAAATTCAGAAAGTTTTTTTTTTTTTTATTTGATATAAAATACGCATTTTTTTTTTCAAATATTTTTCTTTCTATGAAAAAAAATTATTTTTTTATAGAAAGTATAAAACGAGAGGTAAATTCTTTAACGTTTCCCCAGTAAATAGCCTTTGGGATATCTTTAAAGAAAACATTGGTCACATCGATCACGATGGAAAAAAAGTCTCCTTCAGAAATTTAATAAGCTTTTCGTGACATTATCCCAAAGGCTCGCGTAAAGTGGCTCCTATCCGAGCGATATTACTAGAGGCAAATATTACAACGAGCTATTTTTGAAGCCCGGTTGAATTTAAATCTCGGTATATCAAATCAGAACACGTTTTTAAAAAAAAAAAAATGAAAAAGGAAGCTCGATTTTTATGGAAAATAAGTGTTTGAATTTCCATAATTGATTGACTGACATTAGTAGTTTGTTACAAATATTATGTATTCAAAATTATTGTATCAAAACCTAATTTTGTATTTGTAGCTAATCGGGTTATGTTATTTGAAAATCTTCAGCAATTACCCTTAGTTTCCTTTAAATCAAATCAGAGCTCGATTTTTATGGAAAATAAGTGTTTGATTTCGATAACTGATTGACAGACATTAACAGTGACTTAAAAAAAACCCATTAGTTAATTTTGCGCAGTTAAAAACAAATATCCACGAGATGCCATTTTATTGGGCGGTAACAAAAGCATTTTAACGATTCGACGTTAATAGGATGTTGTCACTAAAAATTTTATTGACTTTAAAGTGATTTTGTAATAATATAAAGAAACAAAAAGTTAAAGGTTTTACTCCTTTAAAATGTGAGAATGTTCTTAATTTTGAATAATTTTATAACATATTATTTTAACATATTTGAATTTTTAGGAATTTTAATTGGTATGTGAAAGTAAAATGACTTGATGATAAAAATTTGTATGTCTATTTGTTCTTTAAAAGTGTTTGAAAATAAATTGAATTACTTTTAAGATTGGCATAAAATTTATAAGTCAAAAATAAATGTCAATGCTCTACGATTTCAATAATTTTATGCTTCTTTATGATATTATTTATACGAAAACTTTAAACTACTAAATTTTCTTTTTAAAATATTTAATTTACTCACATCTAAAAGATTTTCCTTTTTTACTTTTCTGAATTTTAAATACACTTACAAACCACTCAAGATTTCATAAAGCTCGAATTTCTTCCGCGATATATCTTACGTCGTTTAAGTTAATAGATTTATTTTCAAACTCGATGTCTCTCAACTTCATTCCTTTAGAAATGATTTTTACCATGAACGCAAAGAAAAAAAATAATAACCAGAAAGTTTTTTTTTTTTATTTTGATATAATATACGTATTTTTTTACCAAAAATTTTTTCTTTTTATGAAAAAAAAAATATTTTTATTGAAAGGATAAAACGAGAGGTAAATTCTTTAGCGTTTCCCTAGTAAATAGCCTTTGGGATATCTTTAAAGAAACATTGGTCACATCGATCACGATGGAAAAAAAGTCTCCTTCAGAAATTTAATAAGCTTTTCCTGACATCATCCCAGAGGCTCGCGTAAAGCGGCTTCTATCCGAGCGATATTACTAGAGGCAAATATTGTAACGAGCTATTTTTGAAGCCCGGTTGAATTTAAATCTCGGTGTATCAAATCAGAACACATAGTTATAATAAAAAAAATGGGAAATGAAGCTCGATTTTTATGGAAAATAAGTGTTGGATTTCCATAATTGATTGACTGACAATAGTAGTTTGTAAAAAAAGATTAGGAAAATTATTATGATAAAACATTTGTATGTAATTACGTTATTTTGTTTGAAAATATTTAGTTGCCTTTAAATGAATCAATAAGAATGACGAAATATTAATTGAGCATTCTTTATTAGTTATTAGTTTTCATAACTTTTCAATACACATGTATAAATTGATGTTAATATCTATTTAAAAATAAACATTTTATCAGAGAAAATTCTTATTTTTAGAAAAACATTTTTATTTACATGTATGACTTAATTTGAACATTAAAAAAAAGAAACTTGTCATAAAATTAATTTAAAGTAGGAGAATTATACTCAACGCCTGGCACTTCATCTTGGACCCAGTCGCAACTCGTACAGCAGATTATAGCAGATTCAGCATTGTTCAGAATGCACCACTTTGAAGGGAGGGAGCTTTTAAACCACAACACAAAACAAGGGGCCATTCATTTCTATGAATCTTTTTAAGAATAACAGGCTTATATTTAAACGATACCAGGTTATAAAAAAATCCATTCAACACGTGGATGACAATGGAGCGTATTAAGAAAATCAAGACCAACTCGCTGCTCAGTGGCTCGTGAGCTCATGGCTCCCTTACAACAGAAACTTTCCCTCCATCGAATAAACTACCCATGGGGTGTTCATCCCGTACTGCCGGGCACTAAGGATTAGTCACAACAACAAAAATTCTATGACAATTTTAGCATTTTATTCCCAGGAGAGAGGAATATATGCTATTTGACATATATATAATAAACCCATCACTCAAATTTGACAATATACGAGCTTTATTGTGGGGAGTTATATTACATGCAATTTTTTTTGCACTAATGAGAACAACCTGCCACTCAAATCTCATAGTAGATATTCAATTTCATGTATAAGGAGACTCAGAAAATTAGCAAATTTCTGTGCGAAACAATTACAGTTGGAATGTGGACTACACCATGAGTTGTTCCATTGTGATTGGTGATAGACCATGAGCTGAGAAATGTCTATTGTAATGGGAAGTGAGGAACGCTGACTCCTTCACTTGACGGATTGTATTAAAAGAAGTTTTTTTGGTTAAGAAGAACGAGTTCTGCGACGAGTCGACTAGAAGTTTTGTTTTTCTTTTTTTCTCTGAAGTGACTGAATAGGCCGAAGATTCCGCCTGTTTTGCAAAATGAACTTTTTGTGGGAGGATATATATACGTACATATTATATATATATATATATATATATAATGCTTGTAAAGTGTTCCTATAAACCTGAAAGTGGCACTCTTCTTGAAACCGTTATAAGTCTAATATAGGCTGAGACGTTACACAATCTACAATTTTATTTTAATAAATGAGTTTCAAAAAGTGACCGCTTCTTCCTAACTTTCATAAGCAAAGCAATGATGGCCTAACTCCTTTTGAGGCTTTAACCAGTTAAATAATAAGTTTGCAACAAAATAAAATTAAAAACAAGTATTCTATAAAAATTTTCTCTGTTTTTCATGAATATTTTTTATCGTGCTTTTTTTATGAATATTTTTTGCTCTTCGTTTCATGAATATTTTTTTCAATTTTTACTAATAATCCCAATCAGGCAAGTCAAAGTAATTATTATTATTATTATTAAGAAATTATTTGAGAGCATTAATATAGTTATAATTTATCTTTTTTTTTTCATTTGAGATATGTGTTTTCTAAAAAGAAGATATTTTTTTCCAAAAGAAAAAATTCCCTCAGAAAAAAAAAATTGTTGAGCCCATGGTATTTATAAGCTGAATCCCCTTATTCATTCCTATGGTTATAAGAAAAATATTTACCCTATCCATTAATAACATTCTTACGCATTTGCAGGTTTACCAGTATTATCACGGCTCTCTAGTCACGTTCCGGGCTTTGAACACATAAGCAAAGCAAAATATTTATTGCCCGTAAATATCATGTTATGCTTTAGCAACATAAGAATATGCAACAAATAAAAATATACCTATGGTGAAGGGACAAAAACAGTTTATATGAGGTTTAATTATATTCTGATTTATAGGGGTTGCATGTAGTTAAATCTAAAATATTATTTATACTACTGTACCAAAAAGTAAGACCAAATTTTTTCTTTATTTATTCTTCCAAATTTATTTCATCGCTTTCAAAGTAATCCCCTCTCGACACAATGCACTTATGCCAACTTTTTTTCCAATCCTCAATGCATGCTAAAAAGTCATCGGCGAAGATGGCCTTCAAAGCGCGCGGCGATTCATGTTGAATCTCTTCAATCGACTCAACAACGGTGTCCCGGAGTGGTTTCTTAAGTTTAGGGAATAGCCAGAAGTCGGACGGTGTGAATACGGTAATTGTGGAACGATATGGGTTTCATTTTTGGCGAAAAGGTCACGAAGAATCAGTGCAGTATGAGCTGGCGCATTCAGTGTTTTCGGTACCAATCCAGATTTGACGCGTTTGAGGCCCAAAAAGGAATTGACCGATCCTTTTGAAATTCGAACGTCATCAGCAAGGTTTCTAATTGTAAATCGACTGTTTGCAAGCACCAAATATTTAATTTTTTGGACGTGAGCTTCGTCGGTTGAGGTTGATGGTCGACCAGAGAGCTCTTCGTCTTAAACGCGTTCTGTGGCTTCTTTGAACTGTTTATACCACTTGTAGACATTTCTTTCCGATATAGGAATGCTCACTGAATGCCTTCTGCAACGTTATATTCGTTTCCGCAAACAAAATTTAATGCAAGTTCTTTGCTCAATTAATTCAGACATTTCAAAAATCGCCGGAATCAGTTTTAGCGTCTCACAAAGCCAAGCATAACGCAAACACTAATAAATATTTTGACCTCAAATTTCACACAGATGTCAAGGACAGTTCCAGCAACCTAAAAAATTAAATTCCATAAGACAAGGGAATTTTAAATTGAGAATTGGTCTTACTTTTTGGATACAGCAATATGTTGCAAAACTCCTTATTTATATTTTCTTGGAGACTTATGGAAAAGTATAAATAACATAAGCATATTTAAAAATGCTAAATAATATCTATTTCTTGTAATCAACAGACTACAAAATTTCAAATGCTGATCCAAAGGATATAACATTTCAAATTCTTGCAACTTCATACGCTTGCAATATACCTTCCAAAAAGAAGAAAAGTAACAGCGTAAAAAGAAAAATCAATGATGATACTTTGTGGCGTAACTATATACCATCTGAGACCCGTGGCAAATTTTATGAATGGATGCCCCTCAATGCAAAGTATCATCATTGATTTTTTCTTTTTAATAAAGTACTACCTGAAAGTGCCTTTAGGTTTGCAATATCCATTTCCGATCATATGCCATTTCACTTGACCATTTAGTACTTTAAAATGACGCTTATCAGTACTGTATGACGAGGATGTAGTTTTTTTCCAAGTCAATTTCAATCATTTCACTTTGTTCTTGATTATATGTATCGCTTGTACAGGGCTGTGATGGCTCTGGATCAATGATATCGGGGATCTGCAATATATCACTTTCGGTTCGGCGAATTTCTTCATTTATGACGTACTGTCCGTTTGTTTCTTCCTCACTCTTAAAGCATTGAATTATTTTAGGTAACTTCTTATTTTTTTTCTTCAGACTCCATCTTTCTTTTTCGTTTATCACTCAAATTAAGATATTTTCTATTACTAGATATGTTATTATCTAATTTACCCAATCAACTAATTAACTTTACGACTGACCGCGGATCCGATGAAACAAAAGTAAGATAATAGTGACGCATGGAGAATTCGCCAAACAAGGGACTTCCCCGCTTTCTGGAAGTATCTGACTTGCCAGCGAGAATTCCCACTTTTAATTTTGTAAGTACATATTCAGGAATCGCGGGAATTCCCTAACAAGTGAATTTAAAATATGTCTCAGTGGCAGCAGTAATTTCCCCTTTTTATTTTGTAAGTACCTATTCATGAACCAGAAATCAGGAACTGTTTCTATTACTATTACTACCAGATGCAATTTATTTTTCATACAAATGAATACGTTCAAAATCTTGATAAGCATTGTTTTTAATTTATTACTTTAGTAATTCAAATTTATTAAATGCAGAATTAATAAATTTTATTTTATTTTGTTACAACAAATGCTAGACCTTCCCTATACTCATAGCCTCTGTGCTCGGGCCGGAGCCCGTGGCAATTCGTCCGTTTTGCCATCCTATTGTTACGCCACTAGCTATACCATCAATGTTAAATCATAAAAAATCTCAAATGAATTATTTATCCATTATTTATCAATAAATGGCCTTAAGGATGTTTTCCAGCTCCTATAGAATATTTTCACCTTGGTCAATAAAACTCTTACCTCCAGGATACAATTAAATATTCTTCTTGAATAACCAATAATCATGCTTTGTTCACGCAATGCATGGAATTAAAAATTTGTGATATAATTTAACATGAATCCGTACGATTAACATGCATATACTAATTGTTTTTATCGATGATTTTTTTTATAATTTCATTTAGTAAAAATACGGTGCCTCAATATAATTGCTAGATATTCCTTTGTACAGAATACAAATCTAATAATACTGATCCACGGATATTCAGAGAGAGGAAGGATAGTAGGATTTTGTGGGATTCGCTCACATTTTAGAATACAGATACTTACATTTTAGAATTTGTTCACATAGTTGATGTGGACTAATTCTCGTAATCGATGCAACACGACAGCAGGGGAGTCTAGTAATCACCAGATGCTGCTAATTATTTGCAAAATTTCAAAATACTCTTGAAAATAATTTTCTAACTATGAAACAATAACAGAATTATATGAAATTACCTATTTTCAGATATATATATATATATATATATCAAATATTCTGACTTGACTAAATACTTATATCCTATGTTTCGTAATACATTAAAGGTATTAATAGGGGGAGAGAATGTTATATTTGATCAGAGGCTAGATTTAATAAAAGTAGTTAATATTTTTTTCTAGTTGAAAACTTCTAGACCTTCAAAGAGAGTGTTATAAAGACTTATTTTTAAAGCAAAAATAAAATACTACGTCGTTTCAAAGAATAATTTTTAGGAATCCGCATAAAAAAATAACATATTTAATCACAAATTTTTTAAACCACTTGGAAATTTTTATAATTTGAACAGTACGAATAATAAAAATTATTCATCAAAATGTTTATTTCTAACCCTCAGTGTCCTGCATCCCGGGGCGGACATCCCATGAGTAATCTACTTATGGATGGAGAGAAAGGGGAGTCTTCTGTTGTGATGGATCACCCGTAGGTAGAAGTTTGGCTGGGCTCTGGAGAAGTAGTGTAGTGCCTTACTGGTGGACTTTTAGAGGGAACTACACCACCTTTGAGTATCGTTTGAGAGAAAACCCGGAAATCTGCCACCAGGTAGTCCACTTAACGAGGAAAGATTCTGAACATCACAAACGCCATCAAGTATCCTCGTGTTTTGAAAAAGTGTCTACAACAAAGCCGCCAGCCGATTGATCCTCAGCCCTAGTGCTTACCAGGGGCACACGTTACCACTGAGCTACGAGTCCTTAGAATAAATAAATTTCTCGTTTAAAACTTCTCTACCTTCAAAGAGAGTGGGTACCGCTGGTTTAAAACCTTACTTTTAAGACAAAAATAAAATACTACTTGGTCATTTTCAAAGAATAATTTATAGAAATCTTCATAAAAAAACATATTAAATTTCAAATTATTTAAAACAAATTAGAAGTTTATATAATTTGAACAATTACCATCAATAGAAAATATTCACCAAAATGTTCTTCAGGAAAAAAAATTAATTTTTTAAATGTTCATCAAGCTTAAATTTTTCACCTATTTTTTTTTTTTCATTAATTTAACATTTCTACAAATACTCGGCTCCTAAGTAAAATGAAATAAAATTCACATATTTTAATCCATTTTTATGCAATACTTCTCCAACAAATAAATTTTATTCCTTAGAATTAGGATCAGAATACAGGAAACTATTTTATTGCAATAAAAATATCGGAACACTTCTGTTATTTCGAAGTTTATACCAAACAACCTATTCATCAAAATCTTTAAGCCATCGAAGCAAATAGCAAATGGGACGTTTCAAGCGTCGACTTTCCCTTAAATGACAGTTTTTACTATCACATGAAACATTTATTTTTTGGATCTTTTCCCAATCTACTTGTTAGAGTTCTGACTCAATGTATAGAGAGCCTTATAATATTTTTTTGGTGAGAAATCTGTTCTTGACATAAATATTGATTTCATTTTCTATATAAGTGTCATAGATATATTTTTATTTCTTATCTGTGAATTCCAGTATTTTTGATCCTGGGATAGATGTTTGGCTTTTACTGATTAAAACAACTTGTTTCTCACTAATGCAATGAAATAAATCTGAACATGCCCTTATTGAAATTAAACAATTTACTAATGTTTATATTTAGTAATAAATATGAAATCTATTATATATAATTCCCGTGTCACGATGTTTGTTCGCGATGAACTCCGAAACTAACCATCCGATTTTAACTTTTTTTTTTTTTAATGTGTGTTTTGTTCCAACTTGAGAAATAGGAT
>BPLQ01014275.1:19775-73380 GCA_021605075.1 Caerostris darwini
TCCAAAATCATTAAACATATCCATACTCATACTCCAAAATCATTAAATATATCCAGACACTAAAATCGTTAAATATATCAATACTCCAAACTCGTTAAACATACCCATACTCCAAAATTACTAAACATACCCGTACCTAAAAAAGGAACAAGAATGCAAATGCAGAGCGAGAAACAAGTCCTGCAGGAAATCAATTCAATTGCCAAGTATATATTAAATATTTTATAGGAATTCAAAAAACATGCTCCATTTTAAAATTGTGTGCAACAAAATAGCTTTGATCTTTGCCATTTAACGCATTAAGATATGCTAATGACTTGAATCAGCATAAATTTGTGAAAAAACAAGTTTAATCATTAGCATTAACAAGATGCAAAACCGTTGGATAACTTTTTTTTCGTTTAATTAGTTCTGAGAATTTGAAATAATCTGTATTAAATCGAAGTAATATCTCGCTTTAAAATCTTTATTTGCATTAAAAAAAAACTGGTATGCTTGGATTGAATGAAATATTTTTTGTTAATTTACTTTAATAATCGAGGATTCCATTCCATTTAAACTAATTGAGATTCCATGATATTTTTCACATATAATTAGTTTCCTAATTTTTTTCTGTATTGCTGAATTGATGTTGATATAAAATGAATAAAACTTAATTTATATACAGTAATCATTTTTATTTCCCTTAAAGCTGTGGTTCTTAGCCTTTTAACCTTGCCCCTCTGTCCCCCTCCCCTCCCCCCCCCCCAAAAAAGGGAAAAATTTTTCCCTATTCTCCATTTATTTTATATGATAGGTGTATGAAGCACGCCATTTGTTTAATTAATATTGAAGGATTAAGAATATTAAGCTGAAAAACAATTATTATTAGTTAAAATTAGCTATTATGTGTTTAACAATATAACAATTTTAAAATAACACATTTTTCAAATTTCGTACTAATAAAATAAAATATATTTATCTAAAGTCAATTTGAAAAACATTTTTCTAAAGAAATTCTTTCCTGAAAAAAGCAGAAATTTCAACGGATTCTGATGGCATTCCGTTATTGCATGGACATATGAATTTTAGATTTAAAATATAAATTTTTCATTGACAAAAATTCAATTTCCGGAATGTCTGTTTCTTGATTTTCCATTTTTTCAAATATATTCTTAAATCCATCTTCAGAAAATAAGTTGTGCCCCTCAGTTTAAAGAAATTCATTCCTGAAATAGAAATAGAAATAGTTCTTTCCTTAACTGCGTCAGATACGAATTATAGGTTGATAAAAAGTTAGATTGACTTTTTATCAATGGAAAATTTATCTCAATTTCTGGAATGTCTGTTTCTTGATATTCCATTTAAAAAGAAAATCTGTTCAAATCTGTCTTTAAAGAAATGTGATGTGCTCATCAGTTGGAGAACCATTGCCTAAAGAAGTTCATTCCTGAAATAGAAAGAAATTTGAACTGAATCTGAAGGTTCTTTCCGTCACTGCATGGAAATTTGAACTGCAGATTTCCAACAGAAATTGTCCGTTGATAAAGAATCAATTTCCTGGACGTCTGTTTCTTGATTTGTCAATTATCTGCAGAGAATCAGCGCACCACTGCTGCAAAACTCGGAAGTGCCGATGGTCTCTGGAACGGGGGCCTCCAAGAAGAGGAAGAAGACGACAGCTGCCTTGATTTCTCACTCGAGGGTTGCTGCCAGTGGCGTCACTTGGGGTTGGTGTCACCCCAGTGCTGAAATGCTCTCATTATTCACTCTCCTAATTTAAAATATTGTTTATTTAAAACGGGGATTCTCAAAAGTTTATTTAGATTTGTTCAGTGGCGTCGCTTTAAAATGTCTTGATGACTCGAGGATTCGTTTAAAATTTAAATTAACTGTGATTAAAATGTTAAAATTTATTAAAGTCGCTGGCCCTACTGAGAATTACTGATTTAAAACTTGCAGATACGATCCAGTGTTGTCTATATTCAGTAAAATATTTTATTTTGTGAGGTCGATCTTAAGAAAAAATAACAATGAAAATCATGTTTTAGAATAATTACAAGGTTAGGAAATCAAAAAAAAAAAATTAACATGCATATCTTTAAGTACTCAAGAAACAGACAATCATCGAAAGCGATCTTTTATGAATAAAAAATTTCTATTTGGAATATATAAGTTAAAGTTTCCATGCAATAATTTAAAGCCATCAGAATCGGTAGAAATTTCTGCTTTTTTCAGGAAAGAATTTCTTTAAGACAGTAGTACTAAATTTGATTTAAGATAAATATATATATATTTTTTTTTACAGTAAGAAATTTAAAAAATATATGTTACTCAATAATTGTTATACTGTTAAATACATATCGGTTACTTGTAACTAATAATAATTTTTTTCAGATTAACATTCTAAATTTTTTTAGTATAGTTTTATAGTTTTTTCCTAATTCTAAATTCTTATTTTAATAGTTTATTCATACTAGAAAATTAGTGGTGAAAAGTAATGGTCAATCAAACTCTCAGTGGGCCACGATGTGTTTATAAGAATTGTAAGATTTCCACTAAAATTTGCATATAAATTCTGCAACATGAGGAGAAGACGTGGCTAGAGTCAAACTTCTATCTGAATTTTGGGAATTGCAAATTGGTCCATTTTTTGTTCATTCCTCTTTAACTATTCTTAGAAAAATGACAGCATTGGGCGACTAATTAAAATATAATACATTATCTAATATATATTTTAATGATTTTTCAACGACAATGCTGAATACGAGAGAATTGTACAAGAAACAAGAACTGAGTCTTATAATTTCTTCTAATTCTAAATTCTTATTTTAATAGTTTAACTATAATACTCTAAACTATATAATACTAAAGTTCCTTCAGGAGAATCATAGAAAATATTTCAATTGTTGTAAGTTTGCTAAAAAGACATTGAGTTGGGTAATTCTTTGACAGGAAGCAAATTGGTCACTTAGGAATATGTATCATCTTAAACTCTCCTGTCCAAAACTCTATGGAAGAGAAACTTTTGCAAAGCAAGTTATAATGAAATTTTTGTCAGAGACTTTAATAAAGTAAAGTAAGGCGAAAATTTTAACTATGTTTATTAAGTGTTAAATTTAAATTGATGTTTCAAAAATGAAATAGTTCAGAAAAACTAATTGGTTTTCACTACAATTCAAAATTCACATGTTTGGTTTGTTGCTCTATGGTGTGTTTTTTTCCCCACACTTTGGACTAATTAGACAGTGACCTACAGATTAATGGGGATTCCGAACCACGAACAAACATCAATGCTGGAGCCTAAATGGCTGATTGTCTAGCTCTGGGTGCCACAGGTTTCCCAAAATTCTGACAGACGCTTAACCCTAACCTCGTCTTCACCTCTTATAGCACGTTTTACATGCAATTAATTGATCTTATAAAATCATTGTAGCCCACTGGGAGTATTATTAACCATTGATTATTTAATATGAAGAAATGATTTAATTGAAATGCATATCTAAAGCTCTGGCTCTCGATGCCACAGGTTTCAGTTATGAGTCCCATGGTGCCATGGATGTTTGTAGTGGTTTGGAATCCACTTTAGGCTGTAGGTCCCGTTCTCATATGACTGTAGACTGTCACAGAGCCAAGTCAGACTTCTACCTATGTTTGCTCCGTCACAACAGAAGCTGCCCCCTTTCCCTTCGACCATGAGTCCATACGGATTCGTGGACTTGGTCTAGATGTCCACCAAGGGGGATAAGAAACAACAACAACAAACAACAACATCCATGCCACCGTCAAGATTCGAATTTGAAGACTGTGGCATCAAAGTCCAGAGCACTAGCCACTTGGCCCTCAGGCGGCTCATGTTGGTATACATAACATGATTTTTTTTCCCTCCTCATGCATACCAAACTTCTTGAAGATGAGATTAATTAATCTCCCATCCCATCCCTCATAACACACAAAAAACCAACTTCCGACACCATGACACGGATCCAAACATTAATGAGAATCACGAAGGAAGGGACGGGATAACGATTTCCGGATCCTCCGCATCCAGACAGGAGGATGCGGCAGATGCGGGATCTGTCATCCGCACACGAGGGACGAATCACCCAGACTCGTGACGAAAGCAAGGAGGAAGCGAAGAGAAAAAGGATTAGAGGCGTATAGACTCCGTATGGTGTAAATCACATTTGTCACACGCACACAAAAAAAATGCCATCTTCTTCTTAAACACTCGACGGCAGTGGCTTTATGAGAGGGTCACATCTCCGGAGGAAGTTAGTACATTCAAAATGTGTTTACACTTCTAATAGGAATTCGTCTTCCAGATATATATATATAATATAAATGAAGATTAAAGGAGGAAGAAACATTTTAATTTTTATTATCGTAATAATTATCATTGATAATAATTAGCTTAAGATAACATTCATGAAGATAAAACTAACTTCTATTAAGGGCCAGAGTGTTGGATAGCAGGTTGGAATATTTTTTTATGTATCTCTTAAACATAAACATAAATCTTTTATATATCTCTTTTCCAAACATGCTTTGTACCACAGGCTTCAGGTTCGAATGGATGTGGATGGATTCATGGATGTTTGTGAGTGATTTGAAATTCACGTTAAACTGTAGGTCCCGGTCTAATTAGCCTAAAGTGTGCATAAAATGACAGTAAGGCGACAAACCAAACCATTTCCAAACATGAGTTATTAATGAATGCATCTTGAATGCTAATAATATGATATTTAATAATGATTAGCTTCATCTCCTTTCTTGTTAAGAACCAGAGTGGTTTATTTCTATTGATAATTATTATTAATAATAAGTTTAATCGTCACGATTGATATCTTAATTATAGCTATCTTCCTTGTTAAGGACCAGAGTGTTGGATGGCAAGTTGGCATCTTTTTTTAATTGGCTTCTTTTATATACGTTTATAGCTCTGGAACATATATCTTTTCCAAACATGCGTTAATAATGAATGCATCTTGAATGCTATTAAGGTGATAATAATGATTAGTTTTATCTTCTTTTATATTAATTATAACTTATCTTCCTTGTTAAGTACCAGAGTGGCCTGTTGTATAACAGGTTCATTTCTCTTTCGAATGGCTTCCTTGAAAACGTTTCCTTTATAAACATGTTTTATTAATGAATGCAGTTTGAATGCTATTAATATGATAACTGTTAATAAAAATTAGTTTAATCTTCTTGACTGTTATCTTAATTATAGCTATCTTCCTTAATAAGGACCAGAGTATTGGACAGCATGTGAACTTCTTTTTTTAGATGATTTCTTTTTTTTTTTTTATATCCCTTGAAAAGATTTCTATTTCAAAATGTGCGTTATTTGAGAATGCATTTTGAATGCTATTAATTTGATAATTAATATTGATTAGCTTCATCTCCTTCCTTGTTAAGGTCCAGAGTGGCCTATTGTATAGCATACTCGTTTATTGTTGTTACTAACTCCCTGGTACAGGAAAACCTACCCCAGATCCAACAGACACCGTCGCAAGCGACTGGTCCATAGCTAAGGATAATATGCAACTTTACTTTAGCGAGGAACCACGAGGGTTGAAGACAGACTAAACCTCAAGACAACGCTCTATGATCATATTAGACTGGGACCTACTGTTTAAAGTGGATTCCGAATCACTACAAATATCCATGGCATCGCCGGGATTCGAACCTGAAAGCTTGAGCGCTAGACACTCGACTATTCAGATTCCAAATTGGCTTATTTCTATTGATTATTATTATTAATTAGTTTAGTCTTCATGACTGTTATCTTAATTATAGCTAACTTCCTTATTAAGGACCAGAGTATTGGATAGCAGGTTGGCATCTTTTTTTATTGACATCGTTTGTTTTATATAGTTCTGGAGCATATATCTTTTCCAAACATGCGTTAATAATGAATGCATCTTGAATGCGATTAATAGGATAATTAATAATGATTAGTTTTATCTCCTTCCTTGTTAAGGGCCACAGTGGCCTGTTGTATAGCAGATTGGCTTCTTTTCTGTATTTATTGAAGACGTTTTCCTTCTAAACATGCTTTATTAATGAATGCTATTAATATGATAATTATTAATAAAAATTAGTTTAATTCTTCATTGTTATCTTAATTATAGCTATTTTCCTTGTTAATGACCAAAGTAGCCTGTTGGATAGTAGGTTGGCTTCTTGTTTGTACGGCTTCTTTTCTATATTTCTGAAAGACATTTCTTTTTTAAACATGCTTTATTAATGTAAGCTATTAATAGATAATTATTACTAATAATTAGTTTAATCTTCGTAACTGATTTTAATTATAGCTATCTTCTTTGTTAAGGACCAGAGTGTTGGACAACAAGTTGGCATCATTTTTAATTGGCTTCGTTTTATATAGCTCTGGATTATATATCTGTTCCAAACATGCGTTAATAATGAATGCATCTTGAATGCTATTAATAGGATAATTAATAATCATTAGTTTTATCTTCTTCCTTATTAAGGGCCAGAGTGGCCTGTTGTATAGTACGTTGGCTTCTCTTTCGGATGGCTCCTTTTCTATATTTCTTGAAGACGCTTTCTTTCTAAACATGCTTTATTAATGAATGCATTTTGAATGCTATTAATATAATAATTATTTATTAAAAATTAGTTAAATCTTCATTACTGTTATCCTAATTATAGCGGTCTTACTTATTAAGGACTAGAGTGTTGGATAGCAAGTTGGCATCCTTTTTAATTGTCTTCTTTTTTATACCTATGGAATATATATCTTTTTCAAGCATGCGTTATTAATGAATGCATCTTGAATGCTATTAATATGATAATTTAATCTTCTTAAGGAATAGAGTGGTCTAACTACATCTATTACCTAAATAAATTAATTTTAAAATTAATAATATATGCCTATATAAATACATAAATATTGTATCCATAGTCTTAGACCTTTTTAAATAAAGCTATAAGATCATTAAGCATGAAAGGAATTAGAGTTAAACTTGATATAAAATCTATTTTAAATTATTATTTTAAATTTATTAAATATAGATTTAAAAATACAATTATTGAATATTTTTTTTATTTTATATTAAGTTCAATACAACATAAAATTTAAAAAATGTAATTATAGGAAAGAAATTTTAAAAAGATTCATTTATAGAATCTATGTTTATTTATTAAAAATTAATCTAAACTTGTATTAATTCAGAATTCAAATATTTATAAAAATTTAATATTGTTTTAATTTAAAATTAATAATAGCTTTATTTTTATACTAAAGAGATAAAGCAAATGACATAAAGTAAAAGTGGAAGAATGTTTATGTTCAATAAATTTCATATTGAAATATCTTTTTTTATTATTCACGAGATATACATAAATGTTCTTCGAATAATGTGGAAAAAATTAATTCTTTTTTTAATCTTTTCTTGCAATGTCTTTTTCCCCCACACTAAAAAGAATTTCTCCCTCTTATTTGGTCTGTGTAAAAAATGAACTTTTCTATCGTGGCGCCATCTAGTAATAATATATGAAACATTATTTAAGGATTATAATGATAGCAATATGCTACCTCAAACCGAAAAAGAAAATGTATGAAATATTTCAAAACTTACTCTAAAAGTTTATAACTATGTTGCAATTAGAAGTTGAAAGGAGTTTTATTTAAGAAGGGTTTTTTTCCCCGTATAATTAAAGGAAATTCATAAAATTGTTTAGTAAAAAAATTACAAATATATTTGTACATTAATACCAAAATTAAAGTAATTATAAATATTTTAATTATTTTCTAAATATATTTTTTTAATTTAATAATATTTGTTATTTAAACAAATTTTTTATTGTATGCAAAAATCTGCTTTTACCGATATATTTAAAAATATACAGAAAATTAGAATTTACAAATTAGCTTATTATTTAGATTATTAATTAATTTTCAAATTAGATTATTAAATTTGAGGAGAAAATCTCAAAAATTCTACGAACCATCTACTTTATAATAATACTAATATAAAAGCTTTGGTGCTGCCATCTGTAAGAGAAATCGGTAAATACTTTTTAAGTAGGTCGCATGAAGATGAAAGTTTTAATAATTATTAAATAAAATATTTTGTTTATCGACATTTATTAAAATACATTACATTTTTTTAATCTGCATGTTTTGATGTTTATATACATTTGCCGCTTATAAATACGAATATTTAAATTTCAAGTTTATCACAAATCTAAATGAATGGATACGTTTTAATATAAATAAATCATTGCTTTATGAGTCTTTAGAACTGTGTTAGTAATAAAATGCTTAAATAGAGTTTTAAAGAGTAAAAATTAACATTTTAAAAATACATATTTAATATATTATGCAAAGAAATTTGTAATTTATTTGAATCATATTAATTATTGTAAATTGCACTCTATTTCAATAACAGATATAATTGTACTATTAATTAATAATTATATATTTAACAACACATATATTTTATATATTATATAGTCAACACGTATATTTTATTTAAAATACTTTTCAGAAAAGAACTACAGAAAATTGATACAATTTTTTAATAATTTCAGTTGTATTAATTTTCCGTTATTCTTAAAAATATTTTAATGTTTTAACAAAAATTTAACTGATTTTTATATATTTGAATATTTTTATTTATTTTTAAATTTATGAAATTTAATTAGTATTTTTACAAAAAATGATTTATAACATATGTTTTACATAAAAGTGAAGATATTTTAGCTGTTAAAGGTTTGGGTTTTGCAATATTTAAATAAATGCTGAGTTATACATAATATCAAATGCCAATTTTAAAAAAAAGAAAGATTTTTTAAAATATCCTATAAATGAAATGACCAACAGATTCTCTTTATGACATCCAGATGGCGCCACAAATATTTGGAACTTTGTACTTCTTTACACTATTATCAAAATGTAATAGTTCACACACTAACATTTATGTGTTTGATTTGTAATATGTAGTTAGATATAAAAAAATAAACTTCGACGTTAAGTTATTTCCTTTTTATTTAATTCAGGGTGTCGACTGAAATAATCTCCGCCAATTTTTAACTGTGTTTAGTATTATTTTAAAATATATTTTATTATTAAATATATATATTAAGCTCTTTAATTAATTTATAAAATAACAATACCCTATTTGAAATTATGTTAAAAAAGTTATATATTACAATAGTGTGATAAAATTTAAAAAAAGGGGATGCAGAAATTTCTATTTGCTATCACTTTATAAAAGTTATTTTTAAAGACAATTATCAATAAATAAAGTATTTGATAATTGTGATCAAATATTATTTTAGATAACCGTTCGAGTTTTAAATATTTAAGATTGTAAAAAGCATTTTTATTTTCTTTTTTTCATATCGCATCAGGCGTAATTGATGTTAACATTTTATTTTATTTTTGTTATTACTACTAAAAACAAATATAAATATAAATAATAAATAAATGTAAATTTAATACTTGTTTTAAGTATCGATAGGACTTGTGTTCCACCTATGTATAACCACGAACAGCTCAACAACGAGAAAACATTGTATTTTGTCAGACTTTTAAGAGTAACCACCTTGCATTTGTATGTTATAAGAGAGAAAACCTCTATAATACCAACAACATGGCTGATTATTGATGCTTTGTGCTTGTGTCAGAATCATCATTGCATCTCTTTTGAACAGTGATAGTCTAGGAATGGGCAGGATAAAACTACATGACAAAAAGGTTTTTCGTTAAGAAAGATGATGATCATGATCTTTCAAAACATTCTGTGATTAGATACCGCCCCAGCGTAACCCACTAATAAAATCTCGTCCAGATTTGAAACATTTAAGCAACGTTTATCTATCCTCAGGCATTCTAGGGTGAACTCGAGAAGTAAGCCCACTATCGCTTCTTACAAACGAACCTCTAGTCTTCTTTTCAGAAGATCGTGAATCATTCGATGCGTAACCAAAAACAGGCCTCAGGACAAGCGGTACTATCTACTGAAAGCATACAACTATGTACTGAAATAGCCTGATCTATCTACTATATTCATATCTACTGAAAGCTTACAAACATATTTTGTGTATCTGCACAAAATATGTCTGCAATGTACTGCACTAACGAAAACCACATTCTTTTTCACATACCATCACTCAAAGTAGGAGGAGACTCGATAGCGATTGTGACAAAGTCTGCAAAGATTCTCGTATCTATAGTCATGTTGCTTGTTGGGAGTTTTCTCGTGCCCCCACCCCCACCCCCATAGAACATAAAATGTTGGGTATTTAACCCTAAAAACCTTCCTGCAAGGCAATTTCCTCTTTTCATCACCCAGGAATAGACTGTATGATGCCATAAATGAGACATAAGCATGTATGTCTCATTTATGGCATCATACAGTCTATTCTTGGGTGATGAAAAGGTTAGGAAAGTTACATTATACAGTCTAAGTTGACATAATTGAGACATAAGCCTGTAAGTTGGCATAAGTGAGACATAAGCCTGTAAGTTGGCATAAGTGAGACAAAAGCCTGTAAGTTGGCATAAGTGAGACAAAAGCCTGTAGTTGGCATAAGTGAGACAAAAGCCTGTAAGTTGGCATAAGTGAGACAAAAGCCTGTAGGCTGCCATAAGTGAGACAAAAGCCTGTAGGCTGCCATAAGTGAGACATAAGCCAGTAGGCTGCCATAAGTGAGACAAAAGCCTGTAGGCTGCCGTAACTGAGACATAAGCCTTAAAGATGTAAAAAAAAAAAAAAAAAAAAAAAAAAAATGTGCACACACAAATGTCACCTCCAGGATTATGAATTCTAAACTGGGCTTGTGGAGTGTTGACAATTGTGGGTAAAATTGAATCTGTTACAATATCCACCATTCTAGTGATGAATAACCTCAGGGTGAAGTCCTGGCCATGTTGAGAACAACATGAAATTCCCTGGCATGTTAACTTAAAACATGTTTCTAATATAGCGCATTTACTTTACATCAAAGAAAGATTTAAAATCAGACCAGTTCAAATCGATTATTTGAAAAGCAACTTTAATTAAAATGCGTTTTTGTTTCTTTCTTACTACCTGTATAAAACACACATGCTTTTTTGTCTTTGTTCTAATTCATGTTCTCTGCCTTTCATAACACTCGTTTTATACCATCAGAATGAATCAAAATATCGCATCAAAAACAAGCTCAGCATATTCATTAGAATCCATGCTATTGACCTAATTCAGGATATTTCAAGAACTTGTTCCTGGTAAAAGGATTGCTGCATTGATCCGCTGTTGGTTCAATTAATGACTTTTTTTTTTTTTTTTTCCTTTTGTCTGGGCTTTTTAGCCGCTCTTTCTTTCTGACCGCTCATGTGACGGTTCCTTTTATTACAGTGTTGCCGCTGTGACGGATTGAAAAATATTCACACGTACCCAAAACAGTCCCTATGATTTTTTTTTTTTTAAAGATATTTTTCACGTATATTTCGGAACTTACAAAGAAATTTTGGGTTTCTTTGTTGTATATTTTAGATTAAATATTGCATGGCATTGCGATTGTTTTGATTACTATTTTTATTTTTGACTTTTGTTAAAAAATCGTGCCTATAGACAATTTTTTTTAATGTGAATACATTTAACTATTGTATACATTGTTTATATGCAATTGTTAATGAAATACAGGGTGATTATAATTAAAGTTTCAAAATTTCCACTTGTGAAAAAGAACCACGCGTCACAATGAGTTCAAATTTGAACTGAAGATACTTGAAGAAAAGGGAAATGATATGGTATCAAAAAAAGTTCCACCGATTTTTCTCATCCAATTTGGTATGGACTTGCTGTGGTGGATGGGCGTTCCACTAACAGTGTCACAACTGTTGAATGACTTAGAAGTCATTTTTTCCGTCAAAAAACGAAATAATCGAGCACATTGAACACTACAGTTAGTTTAATGTGCAACTCATGCCAAATACGTTGTCATTTCGATTCAAAATATCACTGACAGCCGAATTCACCTTCTTTATGCCGCTTACAGCGCCATATATTAATACATTTTGGAAATTTTTTTTTGGTGTCGTACCGTTTCCCTCTTCTTCAAATATTGTCAGTTCAAATTTGACCTTATTGTGACGATTGTTTCTTTTTTTTACAGCATTTGAAAGTGGTACTTTAATTATAATCACTCTGTATATGAATTAATATATATTGTTTATTCTGTGACTTTTAATGTGACTCTCTTAACTTTTTTTTATGTTGTTGCATGCAGTTTTTAAACTTCAATCACTTTGACCTGAGGTCATTCACCAATCAAAGAGTAGATGTATAGCAAATTCAGCGTTACCCAGAAGAAAACAAAGGGGCATGCTTCTTTATATCTATACTTTGCTAAACAATTCAAAACGAGCATCCAAGAAATTCAAATCTGTGGGATCCCTGGGATAAAATCTTTATTTATTTATTTATTCTCTTTTTCCTCTTTTGAAAAAATACATTATTAAAGAAAAATTGTTTCATTTTGCGATAAATTTTATACAATCTACCGTATCCACTATACACAAATTTTATACAAATAATCATGTCGATTTTGCATATTTTGATTACCTTAAATTTGAAGTCAGTAATTAAGTTTAAAATTTTTTGTAATTTTTATATATTTTTGGGTGGAATAGGCACAAAGTATTGATTCAGTAAGTTAAATTAGTTAATTAATTTTTATTAATTGACAGGAAATTTTTTCTTTTGAATTTAGATGTCTCAAGATTAAATTAACTATATAATGAAACAACTATTGGTTTAATGAGTTAAATTAACTAATTAATTTTTATTTGTTGCATTGTATAAATTTAGAAAATTTAAGTTCTAGTTCAAACTAGTTCCAATTCAGAAAATTCTAGTTCAATTCAGACTTCTAAATTAAAAAAAAACAATTTTAAAAAATTGCTCTTTTGAATTTAGAAGTCTCAAAATTAAATTAGCTAAATAATAAAATAATCTGTATATTCTGTTACAAATAAGTTAATAATATGTGTATACATTTATTATAATCTGTTCAATATCATAATTTATTCTTAACAAATTCATAAATGTTTATTTATATTAAATTTTATGCCGTGCTACTTGATTTACTGAAATTAAATTTTTTACTTTTATTCTTTTTTTGAAAACTGTCAGTCGTTATCAGGACACCTTATAAATATTTCAGCTATTACTCCTTATTCAATTCGAGACAGAAGGCGTTTCTTTGGCGACTTATCATGAATAAAAAATAAAAAAAAAAATCGCCAAGGTGCCACGCGCCTTCGAACAACACTTCTTCATTAACCTAGTTCATTAGCGCGTGTTGGCGCCACTCGAGAAAGACATGTGAAAAAAGGCTCCCAAAGTGCCGAAAGAAAAAAAGGGGGCGGAGCTTCACGGATGGTTAAGTGACCAACCGCGAAACAGAATGGTTCCCGCTCTTTGATCTCCGGAGTGATGGCCTCTAGCTCGTGGCAGGTGGGGAAGAACGAAAGGGGGGTGGGGGGAGGCGTACCTTAGGTGTCAAAGGAGGGAGAAATGGCCAAAAATAGAGTAAAAGGAGAAAGAGTAATGAAAAAGAACTGTGAATTAAAGAGCATTTTATCACGATACATTTTAGCTTATCGAAAATTAATGTATTAATTTTCGTATTAATATATTAGCTAGTAAAATTATTAGCTAAAATCAATGCATTAAGCTAAAATTTTAAATTAATGCATAATTTTAAATGTAATAAAAGAAATGCAATTGAAAAAATTATTGTGATGAAGATATTGTGATGAAATTATTGTACAATGAAAAAGTATTGCGATTAATTGATTATGGTATTTAAGTGGGAGAGGGGAGAGCTGATTGCCGAGTGACTAGCGCTCTGGTTTTGGGTTCGAGCCCCGGCGGTGCCATGGATATTTGTAGTGGTGCTGAATCCACTTTAAGCTGTAAGTCTCTTGTCTAATATGATTGTAGGGCTGACAACCCTACCCAGTAAAAACGTCTGCGTCACGGAGCCAAGTCAGACTTCTACCTATGGGTGCTCCATTACAACAAAGCGGCATGATGGCCAATTAGTTAGCGCTCTAGCCTTTGGTACCATAGGCGTCATGTTCGAATGCTGGCGGATGCATGGATATTTGTTAGTGGTTCAGCATTTGTTACGGATGCATAATTTGTTATTTGTTAGTCCCGGCCTAATTTGCCCAAAGTGCTCACACAATAACAGTAGAGTGATAAACCAAACCAAACCATACCACCACAACAGAAGCGCCCCCCCCTCCCTTCCATGAGACCACACCTATTCTTTGGATTTGGTGTAGATGATGCTGTCTACCGAGTGGGATAAGAAACAACAACATTTAATTTTGGAAAAAAATTTCCTTAATGATTTCAATTTCAATTTCTTAAATGATAATAATTAAATAAATGTTCTATAGTTAATTATAAATTTTTCATAATATAAAATTTATTTTAAAATAAATAAATAAATAAATTTAATAAATTTATTATTATTGCAAACCGTTGGAAAACATTTGACATAGATTAAACATTATTTCATTATTTTGTAGTAAGTCTGCTAGTTCTCAAAAGGTCTTAAAAAAATTTTAAAAAGAAGTTTATATATATATATATACTTCTTACTTATACCATATATATAAAACATCATAAACTAGTGAAATGTTTCTTCAAATCAGTATCTTGCAGACTGAAGTTTTTGAGATCTGTGACGAAAACTCTCTCCAACTTTCCATCTCTAAGCATTTTAGGTTTCGCAATAATGGGTAGCACCTGGTCCTTTGTGTCGAGCCTTATCTCCTATCACCCTGAATCCAGGGACTCCTTATCTCAAAAACCAACACTACGCTTGGAGTACGAGAAATTCCTATCTTTTTGCCTTACGTACGTAGTATTGCCACTACTCGCACCGGTTTATTTGCGCAGCAGGGATATGGGGGAGAGAGGGAGGAACACCCCCATTACTTGAAGCACATTATCTTTTTTCCACTGATTGGTCGTTGACTTCAAGAAATACTTCCACAATCACATTCGAAAGCACGTGGTCTCTGCAGCATCTAAAGGTCAGTTTTTCGTCAGTTCCGTGGTTCTGCAGTAGTAAACGAGCGCATTGCTTTTTCTGTCACTGAGGAACATGCAAACACGCTTTGTCAACAACAAACCGAGTTGCTATTTGCATAGCACTGTTTACAAAAAGTCTGTGCTTCGATGTTAGCTTAGGTGCTGCATTCGGTCTGAACTCGAAATCTAAAACAGAATTTTGAACTGGTGTGGGTTTTTTTATATACAATGTATAAAGAATTCGTGCACTGATTCATAATTATGTAGAAAGACAGTAAGAGAGACATTGTATCAGTATTGACAGATGTTGTACAATCACGACTGCATCGATTTAGTTCAAAGTCATTCGCCTACCACGCTTTAAAAAAAGGGAAATTCTGACTTTTACCCCTATACCTCACGTTTTTCATCATTAAATGCTATAATAACATGTTTATTCAATATGAATATAAATACAGTTTTTTAAGTTCAAAATGAAATTTGTTTATATAATATAATTATGGTTAAATATTCATAAATTAGCTTACTCTCTCTCTCTCCTTGCCTATATATACATGGTCAGTGGGACTTTTGTGTCATTTACATATACCACAGACAAACCATCGATAGGCAATGGAGGCACGTGTTAGAATTTCCTCGTTTTTATGGAGGACTAGGGTATTAAATTGGAGAACCCCTAAATTATACTGATACATATACAATTGTATAATGTTTGTCAATACTGATACAATGCCTCTTTTATTGTATAAAAGAAACATTTTTACATAATTAGAATCAGTTCACAAATTGTATCAGTATTGACAGACATCGTACAATAATGACTGATACAATGCCTCTTTTATTGTATAAAAGAAACATTTTTACATAATTAGAATCAGTTCACAAATTGTATCAGTATTGACAGACATCGTACAATTATGACTGATACAATGCCTCTTTTATTGTATAAAAGAAACATTTTTACATAATTAGAATCAGTTCACAAATTGTATCAGTATTGACAGACATCGTGCAATTATGACTGATACAATGCCTCTTTTATTGTATAAAAGAAACATTTTTACATAATTAGAATCAGTTCAGAAATTGTATCAGTATTGACAGACATCGTACAATCATGGCTGGTACAATGCCTCTTTTATTGTATAAAAGAAACATTTTTACATAATTAGAATCAGTTCACAAATTGTATCAGTATTGACAGACATCGTACAATCATGACTGATACAATGCCTCTTTATTGTATAAAAGAAACATTTTTACATAATTAGAATCAGTTCACAAATTGTATCAGTATTGACAGACATCGTACAATCATGGCTGGTACAATGCCTCTTTTATTGTATAAAAGAAACATTTTTACATAATTAGAATCAGTTCACAAATTGTATCAGTATTGACAGACATCGTACAATCATGACTGATACAATGCCTCTTTATTGTATAAAAGAAACATTTTTACATAATTAGAATCAGTTCACAAATTGTATCAGTATTGACAGACATCGTACAATCATGACTGATACAATGCCTCTTTTATTGTATAAAAGAAACATTTTTACATAATTAGAATCAGTTCACAAATTGTATCAGTATTGACAGACAGCGTACAATCATGATTGCATCAATTTAGTTCAAAGTTCTTCGCCTACCACACTTTAAAAAGGAAACTTCTAATGGTCCCCTTATCAGTCATCTTTTTCATTATTAAATGCTACCAGTAGATTCTAATGTGAGACTTACTGCACGCTAGCTTTACATATAATTGATGTGTCACTACATAGACAGTACATTTGTTATATTATTCTTTAAAAATTGCTATAATCAACCATCATATGTATTAAACTGTAAACAAAAATAATAAAAGTTTAATCTCTTATTACGCAATTAAACAAGACATTTAAATTCCATCATAAAAAAAAAATTAAATTTCTAACTTAATAAACATTTAAGTCATAAAAAAATTCATTTGTTTTATTTATCATAAAGTTCCTTTAAAAATTAGTTGGGAATATATGATCGTGACTCGTAATATTGGAAAATAAAAACATAAAAATAAATATTATTTGAATTTTTATTAAAATATAGTGCCGAAAATTCTCTGTACTTTTCACAGAAAAATTAGTACTTTTGAAATTCAGAATATTAAATGTTCCTGCGCATCCAAAATATCTACCATATTATTTAAAAAATATTTTTCCATTCAATTAATTAAAAAAAAAATTTTTTTATAGGACATGTATATCCTCTTTGTGGATCTTTGTTTGAAGAGTCACTGTCTTAAGATATCTAAATATACAACTATCCATAGATAGTTCATTATTATTTTAATATTATGTTATATTCTTTAGTCTATAAATTTCAAGATTACTTGATACTTTCATATATTCGTAGCAATTAATTTGTTCAACCGTTTCTTATATAACGAACGAATCCTAAAAATATGTCACAAACAACCTTATTGCTCATCATAATCTCGACTCTTTCTTGTCTGCAGTCGAAATTGATGATGCAACATAGTAAAAATATCGACGTATGACAAGAATTTATTGCTGCAGGGTTAGATGTGCTTTATTCATTTTCAAATTCTTCTGAAGTTCGTTATTTATGATGTTTAGTGGGAGCAGCAATTGAAACATTGACAATGGATTTGACGATTTGATTTCTGATTTTGTCCGAAAGCGTTCGATTCGATTGTTCCATAAAACCGCTGGACGCTTTCTTTAAAGTATTCCGAAAAGCACTTTTAGAGAACTTATTGTTCTTGGTTTTTGACTTTTGGCACGAACTGCGGATCATTAGACCCACAAATCTTGCTTCTTTCAATGCCTCGTACGTCTACCTGTGTATTCAAGTCTGTTTTATTACAGTGTAAAGACTGGACGTACGCTTTGCTGGGTTTTTTTTCTGAGTAATTTATAGATCCGTGGTCATCTGTGAGATAAGGAACCGAAACTTATTGTTTTATTCTGGTAAAAAGCGGTTGGAACGTATTCTTCTTTGAATTTTTGTAGGATTACAAAAATGCGTGTACCAAAGACATTATAATACGGAAAAATAAAACATATATTATAGTCATACACACCAATTTAATTAAATTTGTGGTATTTTAATGAAAATGTGTTTAGTGTGGAAATGTATTCTATTTGAATTTTTGTAAAATTACAAAATTTTATTATAATACGGAAAAATAAAACTTATATTATAGTCATATACACCAAATTTAATTGAATTTGTGATATTTTGGTAATATATTGTAATTCTAAAGGGTATATTTCTATAAGCATTAACCCTTTGCGGTTCAACGTCCGTCAAATCTGACTCGACATCATCTTTCTTTGCAGCAAGTCCAAAATCTAATGTGGCTCGACACAATTTTTACATTTAAGTTTGTATTGTTTACCGGGTTTAGGATTCTTTTTGCTGGTAATTATATTTTGTTTTACTA
Source organism: Caerostris darwini (assembly GCA_021605075.1). NCBI lineage: Eukaryota > Metazoa > Arthropoda > Arachnida > Araneae > Araneidae > Caerostris > Caerostris darwini. The sequence continues at coordinate 38,274 of BPLQ01014275.1, forward strand.
TTGTGTAATGTAATTCGTCAGCATTTTTGTGAGTTCTTGGCTTGCATCGCTATAATCAGTCATGTTAGAATATTTCAATGGTCATGTGGTCGAATATGTTTTTATTACGGTGTAAAGACTGGACGTATGCTTTGCTGGGTTTTTTTCTGTGTATTTTATAGATCTATAGTTATCTGTGAGATACTGAACCCAAACTCGAATTGTTTTGTTCTGATAAAAAGCGGCTGGAATGTATTCTTCTTTGAATTTTTGTAGGATTACAAAATTCGTGTACCAAAGAAATTATAATACAGAAAAATAACACATATATTATAGTCATACACCCCAAATTTAATTGAAAATATGTTAATTTAACACTATATTGTAATTTTAAAGAACATAAGGACTATAAACACAGACCTTCAGTCAATATGATATTTTAATACTGTATCATAATTTTAAAGGATATATTCCTATAAGCATTGTCACAAATATTCTTTAAAATTATGCAAATCAAAACAATATAAAATTGTAGCTCGAGTCTGAATTCGACATCATCTTTCTTTGCAGCAAGTCCAAAACCAAGTTTAAGTTTTTTTAAATTTAAGTTTACAGGTTTTAGGATTCTTTTCTGCTGGTAATTATATTTTGTTTTACTTTTGTATAACGTATTTATCATTTTTGTGAGATCTTGGCGGGCGTCGCTACAATCAGTCGTGTCAAAATGTTACAAACTGAACTTAAATTTCATTTTATTTCATACAACAGATAAATATATAAAATTCAATTTAAATTTCTAGCTAAACTCAATTCAAATATATTTCGATAGACTCAAAAAAATTAATTTGGACAGTAAATGGTTAATCATATTAAATCAATCTCATTAACAATTTTAATTGTTGACATTTTATGGGAAGTACTAATTTCAATTTATCATGAATTTTTAAAGCTAACATTAATTTTATTATTATTTTTGGTTAAAACTTAATTTCGTTTCACAAAAATCATCTAATTGTACAAAAAAAAAAAAAAAAATCTTTCAAAAATTGATATGTGAAAAATATATATTTTTTTCCTATTTTCAACATATCAACATAAATGCTTTTCATTAAGCATTTTCTTCAAACTCCACACATTTTTTGGCAAAAACAAAAGTTAGTTTGAAATTTTAAATATATCCGTTCTACCCAAGATCATTTAATAAAATTCTGAAGGAGCATGTTTTCATAGAGATGGGATTCAAATCTATCATATAATACATGCATTCAATAAATGTAGCAGCATTAGATGGGAAAAACTTATTCCACCATAAAAAAAAAAAAAAAAAAATATCGATCTACAATATTTGTACATATTGTTGGAAGACGAAGCTAAAATACCAGTATGTTAAGAACTTCAAAGTTGATCTACGAGTTACAAGTATTTGCGTTTGAATCTTCTGTTGGCCAATTAATCAGTAGATCCTAGCTATTTTAAGTGCTTCAAGATCATGTTCTATTGATTTAAATGTCTCAATGACATCCACTTAGCATTTCAAATACCTTGAGAGTTCAGACACCTGGATAAAACTGAGACATACTTTCGAACTAAAAGTTTGTCATTCATTTAAGAATTATCAGTTAAAAAAAAAAAAAAAAAAGGCGTAGATTGGGATCTTGCATCTAGTTCAGTACGTTAAGGACATAAGATTTGATTTTTTAGGATTACAACAAAATGTTTAACATTTAAATGTTTGTTTTTTGTTAAAACTGAAACATATTTTAAACATAGTTCGAAAATTTTTCAAAAAAGATTAAAAATTATATTTTTGGGATAAAACGACCTTATAACGAAAACGGCGCTAGAGGTAAAACTTCACCAGTGCATTCTTGGTTTAAGATTGAATACTAAAAAAATGCTGACAAGATTCGGGATTGGTTATTATCAGCAAATGGTGGTTATTTTGAACTTCAAATTTTTACTTATTTTTATTTTTGGCTTAAAATAAAATCATTGTAGTCCCAAAAATGGCGAATCAAAAACATCTCTTTGCAAAACATGAATTTCTTAGAAACCAAACTAAAAATTGCTGCTTACAAGATTCGTTATTAGTTATCAGCAACTGTGATGTATGGCCACTTTTTTATTATTTTTGCTTCAGATAAAATCATAGCAGACTCGAAAGTGTCGAATCAAAAACATATTTTTGCAAGACATAATAAAATATAATAATAAGGACATTGGATTTGATCTTTTAGGACTGTAATAAAATATTAATTATTTAACTGTTTACTTTTGTTGTTAAATTAAAACTGGAATATATTCCAAACATTGTCCGGAAATGTTTCAAAAAGATTACTAATTATATTTTGAAAATAAAATGACCTTAATAACGAAATGGAGCGTGAGAAAAACGTCGCCAGTGCGTTCTTGGTTAAGATTGAATACCAAACAAATGTTGCTTACAAGATTCGGGATTGGTTGTTATCAGCAAATGGTGGTTTTTCGGATTTCGATCTTTTTATTTATTTATTATTTTTATTTTGGCTTAAAATAAAATCATAGTAATCTCAAAAGGTGGCGAAGCAAAAACATCTTTTTTTTTTTTTTTTTTTTTTTTTGCAAAACATGAATTTCTTAGAAACCAAACCAAAAATTTCTGCTTACAAGATTCGTTATTAGTTGTTATCAGCAAATGTGATGTATAACCGTTCTTTTTTTGTTATTATTTCGAGTTAAAATAAAATCATAGCAGACTCAAAAGGTGGCGAATCAAAAACATATCTATGCAAGACATAATAAAATAAAATAAAAGATCAAGTCTATGTCCTTTTTATTAGGACTACAATAAAGTGTTTAATATTAATATCTAAATATTCATATTTTTGTGAAATTAAAACTGGAACGTACTCCAAACACTGTCCGAAAATGTTTCAAAAAGATTACCAATTATATTTTTAAAATAAAATGACCTTATAACGAAACGGAGCACAAGAAAAACACCGTCAGTGCATTCTTGGTTAAGATTGAATACCAAAAGAGTGCTGCTTACAAGATTCGTGATTAATTGTTATCAGCAAATGGTGGTTATTTTGAACTTCTCAATTTTTAATTTTGGCTTAAAATAAAATCATAACAGTTTCAAAAGGTAGCGAATCAAAACATCTCTTTGCAAAATATGAACTGCTTAGAAACCAAACCAAAAAGTTGCTGCTTACAAGATTCGTTATTAGTTGTTATCAGCAAATGTGATGTATGACCGTTCTTTTTTTATTATTATTTCGTCCTGAAATAAAATCATAACAGACTCAAAAGGTGGCGAATCAAAAACATATCTTTGCAAGACATAAATTCTTCAGAAAGCCATCAACGCCAAGTGGACTGTAGAACCGCCAACATGATCCGAATCTTAAAGGCACGCATTCCGCGTTACCAGAAATAAATCACCTTCAGGTTATGAAAGTGAGATTTTTCTTTTTTAATATGCTGTGCATGATAATAAACCCTTTGCAAGATAGAGGGGGGAACCACGAAGAACTACTGATTATAAACGCCAATACCATCCCCAACTTCGCCAATGGTACAAAAAAAGAACGTCTGTTTTTTTTGCATCGAAGGTCATTCCGAGTTGTTTTGCCATCCTTGACGTTATCTTCTTTTGCATATGACCGCAAAAAAATTCTTTTTTTTTTTCTTTCCCTCTGTTCTCTAATTAATATGAGAGTAATGTATGTCGCGCCGCGTGGTGTCAAAGAGTAAAACGAGAATTCCAAATGGCTCGGACTGGCATCCCGGTTGCTTTTCTTTATTCGTAGATTTATTCTCTTTCTTTCCTTTTTTTTTTTTTTTTTTTTTTCCTCGTCTTTCATTAAGGGTAGTGTCAAAACCGATTCGTTTATTATGACACAGAATAGTGGAAATTAATCAGAATCCTTTATTAATCAATGGAATTTCAAATGATAATTAATGAAACTATCGAAGAACGGTCTAAAATTATTAATGTCGTTGCCTTATTATTCTGTGCTATGAGATCTGATTGATTTTTTAATGTGATAGTTGTTATCCTTAGGTACTAAATACTAGAGGATAAGAAATTTATTCGTCCAATTATTAACGGATTTGTATTAAAGTAGAAAAATGTGGTAATACATAATAAATCGTTTGCCTTGATTGAGTATTCGAATCGAAGTGAAATGATCAAGATGTATTAACCAAATTGAAATGTCATATTTCCATAATTTTTTTTACTTAAAATGAAATCTACGCACAGGTGGTTCTCAAAAATGTGCTAACCACACGTTTAGTCAGTTCCATAATATGCTGGGTTTTTTTTTTAAATGTTTCGATTTTAAAATGAAAACCATTAACCATTTGAGGACACAACCGCATAAAAAGATGAAAACAAATAGTTTCTTGTAAACAAGTATTTATTGTAACACGTAATAGTGGAAGTTAATGAGAATTCTCTATTAATGGAATTTCAAGTGGTAATTAATGAAACTATCGACAGTCTATCGAAACAGTCTAAAATTGTTGTTGTTGTTGCCTTATTATTCTGAGATATGAGATCCGATTGATTTTTTAATGTGATAGTTGTTATCCGCAGGTACTAAATACTAGAAGATGATAAATTTATTCGTTCCCTTATTAACGCATTCATATTAGAGTAGAAAAATGGGGCAATACATAACAAATCGTTTGGATTGATTGAATATTCGAATCAAAGTGAAATGATCAAGATGAATTTTCAAGTTGAAATGTCATAGTTCATAATTTTTTTTATTTTTTATTATTCACTTAAAATGAAATATTTGCACAGGTGGTTTCTCAAAAATGCGCTAACCACACGTCTGGTCAGTTCCGTAACATAGGAATTTGAAATTAGTCCTTTTAAATTTTTGATTTCAAAATGAAAACCATTAACCATTTACGTACACAACCGCAGGAAAAGATTAAAACAAATAGTTTCTTGAAAACAAGTATTTTAAGGTGAATTACATTTTATCAAAAGAATTATTTTTATGCTTTTGATTTATATATTTTTTTAAATTGGAGCACGTAAATATATTTATAAGGACGTGCTTACTAATGCTTATACTTTATATAAAATTTGAAAATCTTTAAAAAATTGCATTTACTTTTGTAAAGCAAAATGGCTATATGTAAAGGCATGAATAGCATTGGCGATTCGTTTTAAAAGCATTGATTGGCTGCATTAAAAGTACTAGTGAAGCTGTAGGAAAAAGTATTGATGGGCCCCATTAAAGGCACTGACTGGTTACATTAAAAATATTGGTGTGGCCTCATGAAAAAGTAATGACGGGCCGCATTAAACGCATTGATTAGATGTATTTAAAGTATTGATGGGGCCACATAAAAAATATTCGCGAGGCTGCAGGAAAAAGTATTGTTTGGCCGCATTACAGACATTAACTAGCTGCATTAAAAATATTGGGGCGACTACATTAAAAATTATTGATGGGCCACATTAAACGTATTGAGTGGCTGTATTTTGTGTTGGTGTGGTCGCATTAAAAGTATTGATTGAACTGGCTGAATTAATGTCGCGAGGCTTTAGGAAAAAATGTTGATGGGCAGCATTAAAGACATTGACTAGCTGCATTTAAAATATAGACCACATGGAAAAGTATTGAATTACCGCGTTAAACGTACTGACTAGATGTATTTAAAGTATTGATGGGGCCGCATTAAAAGTATTTGCGGAGCTGTAAGAAGAACTGTTTATGGGCCGCATTCAAGGCATCGACTAGCTGCATTAAAAATTTTGGCGATTCCTTTTGGAAAAGCATTGACGGACCGCATTAAACGCATTAATTGGCTGTATTTAAAGTAATGGTGGGGCCGCATTAAAAGCATTGATTGGCTGTATTTGCAGAACCGCATGACACTCATCAAAGGTCTGTGGTCTATGTATCTCTGCTTAGTACTTTTTTTTTTACTTAATAGTTTATGTCTAGGAATGTTAATAGTAAAAAATCAAATAATAAATTTAAATTGCATTCGTTATTCTTCAAGCTGTTGAAGTTGAATAAAGGAAATAAAAACAGTACAGTACACGATTTAACCGAAAAAACACATCATTTTTCTTTAACAAAAAAAAAAAAAAAAAAAAAAAAAAACACTTTTAGTGCTTTCAGCAGTGTAATTTCAGTTTGCACCTTAATGATTATTTAATGTTGTGTCGTTCTTCAAAATTCCAATTTGCGTGAAGGAAATAAAACACTTAAAATTTGGCAGACACATTTTTTCCACAACAGCTTCTCCGCAACCTTTTAAGAAGGTGGTTTTTTTAACAAACAAATAAAACGACGAACACAAGAAAACCTGTTCATTTGCTAATAACACAATCTTCGAATTCCATTGCATTAACAGTACTAGTGAAGCTGTAGGATAAAATATTGATGGACCGCATTAAAGGCACTGACAAGCTGTATTTAAAGTATTAATGGGGTCGCATTAAGCATATTCGCGAAGCGTCATGGAAAAAGTGTTGATGGGCCGCTTTACAGGCATCAACTAGCTGCATTAAAAATACTGGCGAGACTACATGGAAAAGTAGTGATGGCCGCATTAAACGTATTGACTAGCTGTATTTAAAGTATTGATGGGGCCGCATTAAAAATATGTGCGAGGCTATAGGAAAAAATGTTAATAGGCCGCATTCAAGGTATCGAGTGGTTGCATTAAAAGTATTAGCGAGACCTCATGGGAAAAGTATTGATGGGCCGCATTAATCGCATTGACTGGCTGCTTTTAAAGTATTGGTGGGGTTGCATCAAAAGCATTGATTGACTGCATTAAGAGTATTGGTGAGACAATATGCAAAAGTATTGACGGGCTGCATTAAATTATTGATTGGTCATATTAAAAGCATTTGGCTGTATTAAAAGCATTGATTGACTGTACCAGCAGGACCTCATGATAATCATCGAAGATCGGTGATCTATGTATCCCTGCTTAATTAATACCTTTTGTTTTTACTTAATAATTTATGTTTAGGAATGTTAATGATAAAAATTGAAATAAAAATTCAAAATTTATTTAAATTGCATTTGTTATCATCCAAGCTGTTGAAGTTGGATAAATGAATTAAAAACAGTACAGTACACGATTTAACCGAAAAAAACATAATTTTACTTTAACGAAAAAAACACTTTTAGCGCTTTCAGCAGTGTAATTTCAGTTTGCACCTTAATGATTATTTAATGTTGTTTCGTTCTTTAAAATTCCAATTTGCGTTAAGGAAATAAAAAAAAAAAAAAAAATGTAATTTCGGCAGAGTGTTCCACAACAACTTCTCCGCAATCTTTTAAGAAGGTGGTTTTGTTAACAAACAAATAAAACTGCGAACACAAGGAAACCTGTTCGTTTGCTAATAATAACACGGCCTTCGAATTCCATCGCAGATAGAAAAAAAAAAAAAAAAAAAATAGAAGGAGGAACAAAATATTTCATAATTCTGTTGGGAAACAATGGCGATGCTCTTGTTACAGTTTTGAAAATTTTGACTTTAATGACTAGGAGGAAAGTCACCCCTAAACAGAATCCCGGGCATTTTAAATGGAATTCATGTCCAGTGATGCATTACATTTTGGGAAAATACCTTGTTTGTAGCCTTAAATCATTGAAAAAAAATAATGCAGGAATTAAATATTAATAAAATATTGCACTCTGCAACTGCAGCTATAGTACATCTATTTTTTTCGTAAAATATTTAATGCTTTTGTTTATTTTTTTGCAGCCAAGTTTAGAATTTTTTTTTTCTTTTCATACCTTTACAACGACGCTAACATTATATTTTTTAATCTTGGGCCTAATTAGCAGAATTAAAAGGGAGTTGACATCACTGTAACTGTAATTAAGCTACTGCTTTTATTTAACGTTTTTTGTTGTTGTTGAGTTGTTCAAATTATGTTTTTTTTTTCTAATGCAACTGGTAATACAGAGACAGTTATCTTTATGCCATAAGCAAGGGCTGCACCTCTGTTACTCATTTATAACCCAGGGGGCGCACGTAGCTTGAAGATATGTTACGGACGCGAGTAACACTGCCATCACAACGCTCTGCAATCATATTAGACCTGTACCTACGGTTTAAAGTGGATTTCGAATCACTACAAACATCCCGCGGAATATTTGTAGTGGATGTTGAACCCGAAAAACCTGTGGTACCGAGCGCCAGACCGCTAGCCACTCGGCCATCAGGTTCATTTCATATTATACTGAGAAATAGCAATTTAAACAGTAATTAGTCTTTACTTTCATAAGAAAAGCAGATGCAGGGTCAAACCCCTAAAAATCTATGTCATCTCTTTGTGCTATTCATAGTATACATAAGGTTTTATATAGACTATGGTGTCGGGGTTGGTGTTTATTGCAAGCTATTCAGTTTTTGTTTGCCCGTGGGCTCTTTCGCTATTGTCTTCGATGGAGAAATTGAGGCTGTCGCCGTTGCTTTTCAACAACTTTCACTGAGATGGTCTGCTTTTAATAGAGCTGCTGTTCTTTCTGATTCAGAATCAGCGCTTTAAGCCCTTGCACAGAATTTCCACTGCTAGTAGCAGCAGATTTTGGAATGCAGATTGCTTTTGAAAGAACTTGCTTATAAAGTCTTCTTCCGGTGGTTACCTGCATAGTGGGAAACCGATCTGCCATCTGCCTATTGGCAGATTTTCAGAGCGGAGATGTTATCTTTTTATTAGGTAGGGTTATCAACCGTACGCCTAACGCTCTACAATCCTTTTAGTATGGGATCTACAGTTTAAAGTGAATTCCGAACCACTACAAATATCCATGGTACAGCCGGGAGTTGAATCCGAAACCTGTGGCACCGAGCGTCAGAACGGTCGTCACACTGCATGGTGAAAATTTTTCATGTTTTCTCGCATATAATGTGAAAAATGTTACTCTTAAAGCTCCTCCAGAAAGGCAATATCTTGTTTTCATCACCTGTCGATGGACTGTTAGTGATGTACATCATAAATGGGATGCAAAAACCCACCGTTAACAACATAAAAAATTTATAATTTCTCTTATAATTTTTTTTTAATATTTTAGAAATTATATACTGAAAATTGTTTCTTTTCCCCCTTGTTTTGCATTCTTGATTTTTCATACCTGGGTTTCTTTTATTTCTTCCAAAGGGATAATAGCGTAAATATTCTTTTAGCTATCAAACAAAATTCATGCATTTAAAACAGAGCTAAACATTTTGTTTTCCGATACCGTATCCATCAATACATGACGACATACCGACTCCAATAAAAAGAAGACCGCTACTTCGTCGGAATTTGCCTAGTCGAGTGAACTGCGAGCTCTGCATTCCTGCAGCATCAGCATATAATTTGGCAACTTGAATCGAAGCTGGACGAATGCGAGGAATTCCGACTGACCTGAAGCCTTTTCGGCGAAACCAGCTGACAGATGCAAAAACGCGGAGCATATACAGCACGGCGTTTTTTAAATCAGATTGTGTAATGAAACTTCGAATTATAACCTTGAAAAACCATTGGCATTAAAATTGTCATTAAAAATAATACTTTGCATGGTATTCCTGAGGTATAACATCAGAGAACCCTTGCATGGAGCATGCTTAGTAGTGGCTTTTTTGTTAAAGTTCCCAAGTAGTAGTATTTTTTCTGAATTAATGTATTCAAACATTTTACAAAATAAATAAAATAGAAATATTTTTATCAATATTAAATTTATAAACATTGTAATGGGATGAACTTATATACAGATTACCTATGAAATTTAGAATTTAATGTAAGAACAAAACGCATAACAGCAATCATAAAAATAATAATAAAAAAATTTCATTTCATTTTCATTTTGAAATACGGAATTGAAATGCAATGCAATTTATTATTACAGGAATTGAAATGCGGAATTCAAGGCTCACATCGTATTGCAGAGTGATTTAGAGTGACATGGCTTGTTTACAGTGGGATGATAGATAAAAAAAATAGTCGAAAGACAATTGGTGAAAAATAGTTCATAAATTTACGTTGAGTTTCGTAAATAAGCAATATAGTAAAAAGTACAGCTTACTGAAATGTCGAAACAAGCCTGTTAGATCTAGGAAAGGTCCACCGATGTTCAACTAAGGAGAAAAAACAATAGTTGAATTGAAAAAACAATAGTTGAAAGACAGTTAAAGAGAAATTTACGTTGGGCTCTATTAATAAACGATATAGTAAAAAGCATAGCTTACTGAGATATCGAAACAAGGCTATTATATCTAGGGAAGGTCCACCAATGTTCAATTAAAGGGGAAAAAATAGTTGAAAGATAATTGATGAAACATTTAAGTTGAGTCCCATAAATAAACAATGTAGTGTAAAACGCAGCTTACTGAAACATCGAAACAAGGGTGTTAGGTATAGGAAAAGCTCCACCGATGTTAAGTACTTAAGCCACTTAATAAGAAATTTATGTTGATCTCCATAAATAAACCATTTTGTAAAAAATACAGCTTACTTGAAATTACAAGGCTTTTAAGGCTATCGAAACAGATCGATCCAGGCCAGGTCCAGGTTTTTTTCAACTAAAGAAAAAAAAATAGTTGATGACTTAGAAAAAATAGTTGAAATATAGTTCATAAGAAGTTTACTTTGAATTCCATAAATAAATAATATAACAAAAAAATTCAGCTTACAGAAATATCGAAAAAAAGGTTTATTATCCACTCACCAAATGAATTATTGGCACCAATGGGAACATTTTTCTTTGAAGAGCAACATCAATCTCCATTGAATGATACTAATTTATTCGACCCAAGAAACGGCCACATCAACGCCGAAGTAATTCAACATGATGGGCACTTCATCAAGATAGGGCAGCATGTAAATTGTTCGGAATTCTATGGCAATGGATGGAAAATCGGAATCTCATTTTCGTGCCACTCTCCCAGCTCTGCAGTCAAATTGTTCGCAAATGATCGAATTATGAGTTTTTAAATGCGGACTTTGATCGAGGCTTGAATCGTGAATCACGTCTTTTTTTGGATTCCTTCAGGATTGCTGAGGAAAATTGTACTTGAAATTATTTCGTTTAATGGTGATTTTAAAGGATAGGGTTATCATATGTCCATTTTAATTCTAAAAATATAATTGGCATTTTCTTTCCTTCGGAAAGAATTTCAGATTTGAATGAAATGCTCGATTCATGGTCTAGTGCAGGGGTGGCCAACCCAAATGATCTTGCGTACCACTTTGGAAATGCATCATAATTCTGCGGCAAGAGCCAAAACATTATGACCACCTGTCAATAACGAGTTGGCCCACCTTTGGCACGCAACACAGCTTCAACCCGCATTGGCATGGATTAATACCACCACTTAATACCAGTTAAATACCTCTTCCACCTGATCATGTGCCTTCCACGTCATCCAGGCGAGTTCATTGCAAAATGTAGGGGTGGTCATAATGTTTTGGCTCTTGAGTGTATATCCCCCTATTAGATTTAGACCCACTATAGACATTTTTTTTGGAGTGAAAAATTGAAATATGATGAGTTATTATTATTGTATTTACTATTATTCTTACATGTAAACGTAGATGATATAATAATAATGTTACTAAATGCACATTGTAATGAAATATATAACGCTAAAAATCAAATATGAAAATTATATGAATATAAGTGAAATAAAAAATGAAATCATTAAAAAATGTTTATTTTACTAGTACGATATTTGTTTCTCCATTCTTTCATTTAACAAATCGATCTCAATTTGTGTATTTGCACCTCGTAATGGGTGTTGCAGGTTAGCGTCCGTTATGTTTGAGAGTGTTTTGTCTTCGGTCAGTTTGAGTTTCGAAAAAAAAAAAAAAAAAAAACCGATTCGCAGGTGTAAGTTGAACCAAAAGCGCTAACAACTTAAACCAAGAGTCTGGTTTGCTCTGCTATCAATAATCAACTGTGCGTATCTAGGGATGGTCACTGCGTCACTGAAGCGGGCATCATGAGTTCACAGAATATAATTTAATTATTCTGTGAACTCATACATAAAACAGTCTATATCTGTTATATATTCTTAAGAATATTATTTTAAAATCAAAGTTAATTTTTTTTCATAATTCATTGATTTTACTTTTTAATTTTCCTGTGGAATTTTTCGAGCAGCCTTTTATTAATGATACATATTGAAGTACATCATGTACGTAATTAAATTTTATTGCATTTGAAAAATAAATTTTTTAAAATCTTATACGGGCACTACGTTAGTTAATTAAATATGTAATTATCTGATCATCGTGTACATTACATCGTGCTTAATCGTAATAATTTGATGTCACGTTTTCTGTATTAACTAACTCACTGGTATTACAGCCCATAGTGGGCTAAGACCGTCTGACAGATAAGGCCGTATGGCTACCTACTGGCAGATTTCGCGATGGTTTCTATATACAGGGTAGGATTGTCAGCCCTGCGCTAAACTCTCTATAGTCATAATAGACCGGAACCGCCGGTTTAAAGTGGATTGTGAACTACTACAAACATCCATGCCCTGCCAGGACTCGAACGCAAAACCTGTGGCACCGAGCGCCAGTCCCTCGGCCATATGCAATTACAGGAGACAATTGATACAATAGGATTAGTTATAGATTAATTGCACAATCTTAAGCTTTTTTTTTATAGTCTAATTGAAAATACAATACTGTATAAATTCAAAATACCGTAAAGTAATAAAGCATTTTAACTTTACATTACTCAAATTCTAGAAGTATATGTATTACAAATATTGTATATGTTTGTAATATGCAATATTTGTAATATTTTTACTACGGCTGTTGAATGTATAAGTTATTAACTGCAAGTATTCATCATATTGGGCTTTTTTAGTGTATACAAATCATGTGTAAAATATTTTTTTATGAAATAAAATCGGATTTAAAAATATACTTTATTATGAACTTGCGTTGTTCTGTGTTCGAAGATATTGCACAAAGATAATGTTCTCTGTGTGTGAAGATAATGTCATCTGTGTCCAAAGATGCTGTACGAAGATACTGTCCGAAATAAAATATTGTACGGAGATAATGTCCTCTGTGTACAAAGATACTGACTGAAATAGATACTGCTATGCATTTGCATGTCGTATGGGAGAAAACTCGTAAAATTTCACCAAAATATTAACCTGAATATTGATAACACGTTTTAACACTTTGTCACAATCGCCTTTGTGCCTCCTTGTTTGTGAAAGCAATGACTGCAATAGACGCCACCAGCTTACTCATACCTGAGCTGTTCTGCATGTTATCTGAACACGTTATCAAAAGTATGTTATAGAGATACATTTGTCATACCATTACTAAAAAAAAACTTATTCTAATGCTTTATCTTTATCACTGATATTTGCATAAATTTACTTTAAATTTTCTTTAAAATTTTCTTATTGGCTCCATGTAATGGTACATTTTGGAAATGTACCATTCCACTTAATTTAATCGCCCTTCAATTCTTTCTTTCTCAAACAGATAAATTGTTACTGAAATTAGAAAAAGAAAGTAAAAAAACAAAAAAAAAAAAAAAAAAAAAAACTACTTATTACTACCGCCGGATTTGTTTAATGGCACAAACCTAAAACCCGTATTTACTCCTGCCGAGTTAGAGAGAGAGAGACTTCCGCAATCGAACAGCAGAGCTTCTTAAGAACATAAATATCGGCTTCCTTGGCTATAACCGCTCCACCGTTTTTACATGTTAAATGGGAATGAATGCGAATCCCCTGCTACGATTTCGGATTCAAGTTAAATATTTTACTTCAGTTGCGCTGCTGGAACCTGGCTTCCGAATCTGCTTCGTGCAAGTTCACTTTGGGATGAAGAAGTGCTTATTTATGGAGAAAGAAACGCCTCAGTCTTCTTTCTTCTTTTCTTTGTAAATTGATGAGACCGAGTGTCTTGTTTCTCCTATGTCATCGTCCTGCGAGTGTGCAAGATCTTTTGTTGACCGACGCAATTTATAGGTGCTATGTGTTTGTTGGCCGATGTAATTTGCTTGCATTATCTGCTACGTGTTTGTTGGTGGATGCAATTTACAGGCATTATCTGCTTGTTGGCCGAATTTTCTCGTAATACAAGGATGGCTGCACACACTTAAGTAGGATGCCGACAATATACACAGACCAGTCACATTAATGTGACCACCTGTCAAAAGCCAGAATATAAACTCTTGTATATTCTGGCTTTAAGTGGAGTATGGAATGTGGTATTAAGTAGTATTTAAGTGGAATTCTTTATATACACTCCATTGCAATGTGCTGCCGCCTGCCTTTTGTGATTGGTTATTTGACGTTGACGTCGAAAGTAGGTGGTGGTCACCTTAATGTGACTGGACTGTGTATATATATATATGTATATCAACATATTAGACACACACATATATAATAAAAATAATCAATTTAATATGGTTTGGTTTGTCGCTCTACTGCCATCTTATGCACACTTTAGGCTAAACACACAGGGATCAACAGTTTAAATTGGATTCCGAACTACTACAAACACCCATGGTACAGCCGGGACTCGAACCCGAAACCTGGGGTACCGAGCGCCTAGCCACTCGGCCATCAGGCCCCCTACAATTTAATATGAAAAATCAAATCAAATTTTGGTACATGCTATTACATTATTTTTTGCGTCCCCGAGAACAAAAGTTATCAGCTAAATGATTTGTATTTATCAACAAAATAAAAATATTTAAAAATGTTTATTCACAAACATATGTTTGATCAAAATAGGTTTGAACATTTTAATGTAATATTTAGTAATCACTACAATCTATTTTGTTGATTGCAGTATTAAAGTCGAAATGTTTTTTACCAATAAATATTATACAGATTAAAAAAACAAAAAGTCATTGCTTAGATAAAGATCTTAGCAACCATTTACTACGCACCAACGCTATTTAGAACATTAAAATATAAAACATGGACTGAAATATATCTTTTTATATACTACATTATTAGACTCCTCCTGGATAAACCTGCTCTCTGTTTTAATCCTTTATCAAAATCGAGTATTAACCAGGTGTATAATCGAAATTGTTGTGGTACAATGCCAGCATGCATTGCAACAGGGTGGTGGAACATGATGGATAACGCGCTGGAATGGATGGAATGATGGATAATGTCTTGGAATTAAGAAAGCTCAATTCAAAACCAAACGGAGGCAGCCACAATCTTATTGTCTTTGACAGGGATGGATTCAATTAATCTCTTGGCTGGAAAGTCCTTCCATTTGGGTTCGAGGGTGATGTTACTTTCTTCGAATGTCATTTCTCTTCAAATTAAGATGAGATGATATGATGTGCAATATGTATCCTAGGTAATGTTGAAATTTCAAATATCTGGTAGTAGTGAATGACCTTTGTTGAAGGTGACAAGCATGTGTAAACAAAAAAAAAAAAATCATCCTCAGTTTCTTGATCAACGTTTCTTAAGAGATGGCTTTCACGTTATCATAAACTGAATGCGTACGCATTGTATTCACAAATATATATATGTTGTTGATATTCTAATGCAGCTGGCAATACAGAAACAGTTAATCTTTGTCATAAGCAAGCGTTGCACCGCTGTTACTCATTTAGCACTCTCCAGGGGCCCTTGTAGGTTGAAGGTATGCTACGGACGCGAGAAACACTACTCCCACAACGTTCTACGATCCTTTTAGACCAGGACCTACGGTTTAAAGTGGATTCCGAACTATTACAAACATCCATGCCACCGCCGGGACTCGAGCCCGAAATCTGTGGTACCGGGCGCCAGAGCGCTAGCCACTCAGCCATCAGGCCCCTACAAACAAATAATATGATGAAGTAAGTATATAATGAAGTATACATACGTTATATATATTTGTATGTATGCATACTTCAATAAAAGCTTAAATGATCTAATTAAATTAATTTAAATTTATCAAGCTTAAGAATCTAAACAAGTAATATAAAAAAAAAAATTTGTAAGTCAATTCCTACTTTTTTTCCACTGTATTGCAGAAAGTGAATAATTTCCGTTCATTTTTTTTTAAGTTTATCTGGCGCCATCTATTGGTAGATACATGCAACTTAAATCTAAAAAAAACTAAAATTAATTAATTAAATTCAATTGCTTAATTAATATTTGAAAAAACTGCATTAATATCAAGTGTCATCCACTACAAGTTCAAAAAAATGTATTTGAACTTGAGTGGAGGAATAAAAAGTACTTTATGAACGATTGAAAATTTGAACAAGATATATATATATATATATATATAGGGAGAGTATGAGCTAATAGAAGGAATTGAACAAGAACAAGAGATACGAATGGTAACAATTCCATTTTCGAATTTCTAAGTCCGACAACACGGACCCTTCCATGAAAGACATGCGCATAAGTAGCCGACGAAATGTTAACTTGTCAGGTATGTAGAAAGCTCACTGGAAACCTGATCTTTACTCACAGCTAATGGGGTGGATGCTTTGGATTCCACCCCCTTGTAGCCAATGGGGACGCTAAGTTCTCTTTGAAGATCTTCAGGTGACACGGAGTCCAGAAGGGAACAGACGAGTCTTTCTGCTGTCCCGCGGTTCAGGTGACTCTGTTCAGAGAACACCTGAAAATTGTTTTTCATGTTCTCGGAATCTCTTTTCATTCTTTTCTGTCTTTCTTTTATCACTGGAACGTTGCGACATCGTTGGGGAAAAAATTGGGACTGTTAGTTTTCGAGTTTGGGAATAACAGTGATTGATCGTTTGAGAAAATTCAATGAAAAACAAATTCTTCTTATAGAAAAGAAAACTTACATAATTCTTTTTCTCTAGCAGCCGAGTTATGAAGACAATCTACAAAACTTTAGCTTTATAAAAAAAAAAGTGTTATTGTTAATAAGCTACAGAAATCGCACTTACAATAAATTCAGTATGAATTTAGGTGGCCAACCCAAATGATCTTGCGGACCACTTTGGAAATGCATCATAACTCGTGCGGCCGCAAATAAAATTATATATCCCATATTAGATTTAGACCCATTACACACATTTTTTTTTTTTTCAGTTAGTGAAAAATTGAAACGTAATGAGTTATTATTTTTGTGTTTACTAATATTCTTGCATGTAAACATAGATAATATAATGATAATGACACTAAATATACGAAATATAAAAAATATATAAATATAAACGAAATAAAAAAAATGAAATCATTAAAAAATATTTTTTGTTACTAGTACGATATTTGTTCCTCCACTCTTTCACGTGGCTTTTGCAAATCGATTTCAATATGGGTATTTGCATTCGTAATTGGTGTTGCATCCGTTATGTTTGAGCGTGTGTTGAGTTTGATTGGGCTTTGTGACGCTCTACGGTGATATGAGACCAGGACCTACATTTTGAAGTAGATTCCGAGCCACTACGAACATCCACGGGACCTCCGGGATTCGAACCCGAATCCTGTGGTGCCGAGCACCAGTGCACTGGACACTCGGCCATCAGGCACCTAACTGCATGAAAACTCGACCTTTTATATTTTAACATCTGGATGTTCACAGCCTCCGCCTGTTGTCCAATGAGTCTTCCTGTTTATAATTGCTGGCCAACAGATTTATCATACCAATACTGGCTACAGAAAGGAAGCTTTTTTTTAATATCCATTTTTAGAGTTTTTGAATTGAATGCTTACAGTTCCGAGGCCCTAAACATTACTATTCAATCTTCTCTTCCATTCCTACGAAGAATAAATTATTAAATACCGAAATAAAAATAAACCCAAAAATATATAATCTAATATAAAACAACAATCATTGTTATGTAACAAATTGGGGCCTGAATGGCCGAGTGTCTAGCGCTCTGGCGCTCGGTGCCACAGGTTTCGGGTTCGAGTCCCGGTGGTGCCATGGATGTTTGTAATGGTTCGGAATCCACTTTAAGCCGTAGGTCCCAGTCTCCTATGACTGTAAGAGCGTCACGGAGCAGAAGTCAGACTTCTACCTACGGGTGCTCCATCAGAACAGAAGCTGCACCCATTCTCCCATGAGGAACACAACAACAACATGTAACAAATTGGTTTTTAATTTTAAATACGTTAATTTTTTTTTTTATTATTGAACTAGAATTCCTGGAAATTTAATTACTTATTAAGTTATTATTTTTAGTAGCTAAAAAGCTTAAAAATTTTTTTCTCATGTTATTTGTTAAATAATCATTTTTTTTTTTTTTTTTTTTTTACTGATTAATTTTTTACTCTTTTAACAATCAGTAAAGAATGGAAAATCTATCAGAAAAGAATGACTCATCGATTAGAGATTAATTATGATAATGATGTTATTGTGGGCAGTTCATTATGGTAATGATACGATAATGCCTGCCTAATAATTATTTTTTTATAAATTTATAAATTGGAAGTGAATTTTATGTAGATGTAATTCATTTTGTTTTACAATTTTTTCAGTTCCCTACATTAAATGCACCTGTCGATTTTTCAAATTCTTAAATGGGCATGTCTATTTGGTATTTTTGTTCGTTGTTTGTTTAATAGTTGCGAAACAAGTCATAGGTATGAAAGTGCAGTAATTGTTTCGGATAATTCTTGGAAAAGGTAATAGCTTTCATTTCAAGGCCACTAATTTCGCGGTTAAAGCGTTGTAAATAAATATAATTACCTATCTGTGCGTGTAATTTTTTTTTTTAAAATTCATATAATAATTCTATAATACATTTTACATATTAAAAAAACTTCTTGAATACGAATGAATACTATTTCAGTGAATGTAATATACAAAATAAAGATATGGTGATATGAGGTAGTATTCAAATATTTATGAAATGAAAATGGTTTACATAAATATTTAAAAATTATTAGAAATATATTTATTAATACGATGTTTGATCAAAGCACTGTATAAAATACGTCAAGTTGTTGTTGTTGTAGTGTAAAATTTATTACACTCAAGTATTTTGAGTTGTTAATTCAAAAGTTGTTAAGGTGTTGCTAACTTGAGTTGTTAACAGTTTGTTTTTATGTTGGTGTAAGTTGAGTTGTTGTTAACATTATGTTATGAAATGATGAATGAACAAAGGTATATGGGGATGTTTTTTCATCTAGGCAACAAGGATTATATTTAGAACCCTTTTGATCAAGAAATATCATAATATTTTGAATATTTAATACAGGGTTAGTTTTTCCTTATTTTCAATATGTCACTTTGTCCACAACGCCTTGGAATCGATCGTCTAATATCGTCCTTAGAAAGTACCAGGGACCGTTACGGTTTAAAGTGGTTTCCGAACCAAAATTTGTACTGCAAACAAACTCCATGGCACCTGGACGGGACTATATTATAATTTTGAACCGAGAAAAGCTGAATTTCTATTGATTAATACCGAGCGCCAGAGTTGTTAATTCAAAAGTTGTTAAGTTGTTGCTAGCCAGTTTGGCCATTCAGGCCTCCATTATGTTATTAAGTTGTTGCTAAGTTGACTTGTTAACATTTTGTACTTAAGTTATTGCTAAATTGACTTGTTGTTAACATTTTGTTGTTAACGTTGTTGTTAACATTTTGAATTGTTGTTTATTAATACAAAAAGTTAACTCAAAAGTTGTCCTCGAATGATGAATACTTTAACCTTATTGACCAATGTAACGACAGGTATGTAGCACATTCAGCGTCACCCAGTGTGAATCAAGGGTCCTGCTACACTGCATCCACATTTTGTCACCAATTTTAAACGGAAATCTCCAATAAGGATATCTGATAGGTTCGCATCCCTTTCTACATGTCCGATGAAAGAACCTTTCATCCTACAGATTTATTGTGCCCATCTGTTGCAAAGACGTGAAACTTTTTTGGTTCGATATCACTTGTTAAGTTTCAAACCAAACATTCTTGATTTGAAAGTCGTTCGAAACCAAACATTCTTAACATTATCGTTAACATTTTGAGTTGTTGTTTATTAATATAAAAAAAAGGAACTAAAAGCTGTTCTACTAGAATGAGAGTATTTTAACCTAACTTATTGGCTAATAGAACGACAAATATGTAGCAAATTCAGCGTCACCCAGTGTGCCTCAAGTGACCCTGTTACAGTGCATGTCAACAATTTTATACGGAAATCTCCAGGAATGACAACTCCAGAGTTCGTATCTCTCTCTACATGTCCAATGAAAAGACTTTAAGTCCTACCGATTAATCGTGCCCCTCTAAGGCAAAATTACGCCAAAAAATTAACTGAAAATTTCCTTCTTAAAATCCCGAACACTAAAAATCCGCTTCTTTTAAACCTTCCAGACTATAACCGTAATTCCACATATGCTAAAAAACGACCGCGTTCAATATTTAATCAAGACTTTAATTCCTTTCCCATTGCGAAACGCCTTCACTTCGACCCAGAATAAAATTTTTATTTTTCGTAATTTTTCTCTCCGTGTGAATATTTATTCACTTTTTTTATTATCATTAAATCTTTTCGCCCGCATTACGTTCTTCCGCCAACCTTCGACGAGCGCTTTTACTAATTACCTTTTAACCTATCTTGTTACATGTGTTGCAGACTCTGCCCTCTCTTTCCTTTTACTTTTTGGAATGGTACTGTATTGGTTAAACTTATTTCAAATATTTATTAAATTAAAAATATTTACTTAAACTATTATTTCTGCATTTTTAAATTTAAATAAATTTTTAAATACTAACAGTATTTTCTCTCCTTTTATTTTTACAGAGCATGTGCTCTTTTAATATTAATCTAATTCAATAGCTTAAATTTGTAAAATTAACAATTAAGAACTTAAATTATTCGGAGGTACAGGGTAATCCCTAAGTACTCCAATTATATACTAGCCTTTACTTTACTTTACTTACGGCAAAGATGTAAAACTTTTTGTTAAGTTTCGAGCCAAACATTGATTTGAAAGTCCAATGCACTATCCACCTGCCTTTAATTACCTTAAATCCAAAAACATACTTTAACTTTCCGGGGAAAAAAAAAATAGTTAAATTAAAGCGCAACATTGAAAAGTTACAAGGCATCAGTAATTGAAAGCCCCTTACCCCTTCCCTATCCAGCCAATTCTGAGTAAGAGAAAAAAAAATGTCTGAATACAAATATGTGCATTTCAAATTGCTTAAATTCTATTTTTCTTTTTTTAATAGAAAAATAAATGCGATTATTATTTCGATCACACAAATTTAGGTGCACTAATTGGCTCACTTTTTTTTCCCGCGGTTCGGTTCGCTTTGGTTCGACCGGTTTTTTACCTGGAAAAAGAAGAAGAAGAAAGAAATCGGCGAAGTGAACCACATTCAAAAGAAGTAAGAATATTTTCGAAAGCAAGAAGAAGAAAAAGGAACAAGAAGTTACCCCCCTGAGGGGAAAAAACCACTGAATCTAATTCCTGACAAAAGCGAGTTCTTCGCGTGGCTCACGTGCGACCAGTTCCCAAAGACATTTACTTGGGCCTCTACGGTCATTTTTTGGGCGATTGTTTAAAGATTCCGAGCACAAAGGACTACAAGATCATATTAGTGCACGGTAGCTTTGTCGCTCTACGGTCATTTTTTGTACACAAGGGCTACATAAATCGGGATCTACGGTTTAAAGTGGATTCCGAATCACTAGGAGCATCCATAGTACCGCCAGGATTCGATTCTGTAACCTGTGTTATCGAACGCCAGCCACTCTAAGATTAGGTACCTAGTGCACAGTAGCATAAAATACTGTATTATGAGGGGTATGCGGATAACAAAGACATTTACAAAAACACTTAGGTTTGTCGCTCTACGGTCATTTTTTGTACACGGGGGCTACATAAATCGGGATCTACGGTTTAAAGTGGATTCCGAATCACTAGGAGCATCCATAGTACCGCCAGGATTCGATTCTGTAACCTGTGTTATCGAACGCCAGCCACTCTAAGATTAGGTACCTAGTGCACAGTAGCATAAAATACTGTATTATGAGGGGTATGCGGATAACAAAGACATTTACAAAAACACTTAGGTTTGTCGCTCTACGGTCATTTTTTGTACACGGGGCTACATAAATCGGGATCTACGGTTTAAAGTGGATTCCGAATCACTAGGAGCATCCATAGTACCGCCAGGATTCGATTCTGTAACCTGTGTTATCGAACTCCAGCCACTCTAAGATTAGGTACCTATTGCACAGTAGCATAAAATACTGTATTATGAGGGGTATGCGGATAACAAAGACATTTACAAAAACACTTAGGTTTGTCGCTCTACGGTCATTTTTTGCACAGTAGGGCTGAATAAATCGAGATCTACGGTTTAAAGTGGATTCCGAATCACTATAAACATCCATATCACCGGCGGAATTCGAGCACGTACCCTATGTTACAAAGCTCCAATCACTCGACCATCAGGCTTTCTAGTGCGCGGTACTATAAAATATTGTATTATGATGGAATATTTTTTATGGTATTGTATTATGATATGCGAAACAAAAAAAAATGCTGTTTGGTTTGTCGCTCTACGGCCATTTTGTGCAATTGCGGCCATTTTGATTAATTAGACCGGAAGAGATGTTTTCTTTTTACTTTTCTTTTTCCAGTTGTCATATTACATAGAGATTTACGGTTTAAAGTGAATTCTGAACCACTACAAACATCCATGGCACTGCCAGACCCGATTCCGAAACTTGTGGCACAGAGCACCAGAGCGCTAGCCATTCGTCTATCAGGCCCTATATTATATACTACCATAAATATTTTTTGAATTTTATTATATTATACTATTTATTTTTTAACATACGCAATTAAACGAACTACAAATTTAAAAAAAATGAGTACAATAAAATCTCATTGTCTTAAGGAAATTTTAGATTTTTTTTTTTTTTTAGAATTAGAAATTTTTTCTTCTCTCCCCCCCTTCCCCCTCCAGTTCATACCTGAAATTATTTGTCCATAAACATACTGGGATCTGTTTAAATAGACTTGCGTAATTAGAGAATTTTCTAAGTACAATTATTTTGATTAGTGCAATTTTAAAATAAAACGTATTTTTGGCAAATAGACATTGCAAAAAAAAAAAAAAATAAATAAATAAAAAAAAAAAAATAAATAAATAAAATATGCAGACACGGACTAGTAAATTGTTGACAAAAGGTATGATGTTCTATGTAATAAAATAATGTATTTGAGGTTAAGTATTTTTCTAATTTTTAAATATTACTTATTATGATATAATACCTGGGATTATGATTTCTGTTTAAGTATCGAATCAAAACCTGAAAGCCTTTAAGAAAAATCACTGATTATTATAAGAAGAAAGGTAAAACCAGTGGTGGTTCGTGCATTCTTGTTGTAAGCAGAATGTTATGTGTCAGTATGGTCACAATGTTATCATTTTTTTTTTTTTAAATGTGCGTTTTTTACTTATATAAGGAAGTTCAATCCGACATATGTAGGCAGCATGGAAATCCTAAATTTCCTTAAGAATTTTATGCATTTATTTTATGACATTCTACTATCCTAAAAATGAATAAAAAATAATGAAATTAATATAGTTTTTTTAATTTTATTTAACTACCAATTTGCATTTTTTATTTTTATCTTAAAATGGAAGGATGCGCAGACTTGTGGGTCACATGAACTTACTACAAATTGGCCCGAGGGACACACAAAAATAAAATAAAAAGTGGCCCAACTTGCAGGATGTTCAACCTGTTACATGTAGGCATCATAAAATCCTAAATTTACTTGAGAATTTTATTTACTTATTTTATTAATTTTATAAAATTCCAATTTCCTAAAACTGAATAAAATATAAGTAAAAAAAAAAAAAAATTTTTTTATTAAGTGGGGCCTGAATGGCCGAGTGGCTAGCGTTCTCGCTCTCGGTACCACAGGTTTCTGGTTCGAGTCCCGGCGGTGCCATGGATGTTTGGAGTGTTTCGGAATCCACTTTAAACTGTAGGTCCCGGTCTAAGAGGATCGTAGAGCGTTGCGGGGGCATTGTTACTCCGCGTCCGTGGCTTATCTTCAAGTTACACGCGCCAACGGCCGTACCATGCTGAATATACCGGTTCCCGTTAGATCACCGAAGTCAAGCATCATTGGGCGCGGTCAGTACTTGGGAGGGTGACCACCTGGGAACACCGCGTGCCGTTGGCAAATTTGGGACCTGAATGGCCGAGTGTCTAGCGCTCTGGCGCTCGGTGCCACAGCTTTCGGGTTCGAATCCCGGCGGTGCCATGGATGTTTGTAGTGGTTCGGAATCCACTTTAAGCCGTAGGTCCCAGTCTCCTATGACTGTAAGAGCGTCACGGAGCAAAAGTCAGGCTTCTACCTACGGGTGCTCCATCACAACAGAAGCTGCTTCTTTCCCCTTCAATCATGAGCACGTATGGGCTCGTGGGCTTGGCCAGCCAAGTGGGATAAGAAACAACAACAACAACACACGCGCCCCCTGGGTCATGCAAAGTGAGTACGTCTGTGCAGCGCTTGCCTTAAGGCATCCAAGACCAAGCTGTCTAAGTGTTTGCCAGCTGCATTAGAAAGAAAAAAAAAATTATTAAGTACAAATTTACATTTTTTATTTTTATCTTAAAATGCATGTAGGCAAAGGTTTGTGAAGCCCATGGGCCACATGCATTTATCATAATTTGGCTCGCGGAACCCATAAAAATAAAATAGTAAGCTCTCCAAATTGCAGGATGACCAACCCGTCACATGTAGGCAACATGAAATCCTCATATCCTAGCTTCGGTGGATAAATAGTTCCTGGTTAACCATAAATTGGAACTTATACTCCAGAAATAGCATGTGGAACATTTACCTAATCAAACCCAATTGATGAAATCGCAACCTATGTTTCTGGATTTCTTTGACTTAAAGTACACACACACACCTAGCCTAAACATGCTATCGCATTTCGAACTAAACTCAAGGGGCTGAAACGGCCGGATTATTTGCACTTTAGATTTCACAGCCTAAGATTCTTGGTTAAAATTTAACATGCAATGCTAAACCGAGACTCATCGTATCTGAATCTCCTATCTATTGAAACGATAAATCTACAAGCCAGGACATTCTTTCTTTGGGTTCGAGGAGGAAGGTGCGAACCCCCCTGATTAGCCTGGCGTCGAGTGTCTCCATTCAAAACTACGGTGCCTGCATTATTATCCCTTGCGGGCATCTCTTGTTGTGATGTCGTTAGTACATCTGGGGTTTTTTTTTTTTAAAGCATATATCAGATTTTTTTATTTATTTAAAATTGGAATAATTTTTTGATGTAACGATTATCTATGTTAAACGATTCCTCGTATCAAGAATCTAATTTAGTTAAATCTACTTGACATTTTTCGTGATGGAAATGAAACATTATAAAAAGAGTGAGATGGCTACGGAGCGATAAAAATATATCTCTGATTATTTAATTACATACCTCGGGCGTCACGTTTCATTTATATGTATTAGATCAAACACCCTTCCCCTCTTCGACCAAAATATTTGTGCCTTGGTTTTTTTTTTTTTTTTATTTATTATTATTGCAATTTCTTGCAGCCAAATAGCGATATTCGTCGCCAAATGCGGCAACCCGGCCGATTTATAGGCACCTGACTTGCCCCGGGCAAAACGAGTTCGTTGCCAGATTGCATGCGCTAGAAGCACCTGAGAGTAGGGGCAAAATCGGCCTGATCATCTCTATTTTCTTCATAGTTTTACTTGTGCGTGTGGAAATGTAACAAACGCTGCACAGCGACTTGTTTGGAAAAGTGTGCGCACTTTTGTTTGTGTGCACCACCGATTTATTTTTTGTTCGAAAAATCCATTTCGTGCGCACACCTGAGTGAGTGCGAATCGGCGCACATGTTTTTATTTCCCTTTTCATGCATCGCAGGAATCGACGTAAACAAAGTCGGGGAACTTCAAAGGTGAGCTTGATTTTTTTTTTTTCCCCCGCTGATTTGTTTATTTACTTAAATTAAATTACTTTTTCTGTTAATTCGTTTTTTTAGTCTCTAATCGATTTTATTACATTTTTTTATTAAATTATAGACTAATAAATTGTTTCTCAATATAAATAAATTTGTTGGTTTTGAAACGTAAGATGTAAACAACTGAAACCTACTTTGATAGAAAAATGCCACAATCCTTGAACATTTTTTCTTAAGTAACATTAATTGGAAACTTAATTTTTTAAAATTCTGCAATTGTTTTTGATGATGGAATTCACGTCTGAAAGTTGTTTTCATAAAGAAATTTCACAATTTATTTAAAATATTGAATAACTTTTAAAATAGTTTAAAAAAAAGTAAAATAGGCGATTGATTGATTGATTGAAAAGTGATGTTTTAATTTTGCAGTTGGTTTCGAATTTAAAGATATTAATCCCTGAAAACCTGATACAATTTTCTTAAAATCTTAAACAATTTATTATTTAAATTATAAGTCATCAGCATTTAGCTGCCTGAAATATTGCTACATCTTCAATTCATTCTCAGAAATAATTTTATTCTTTTTTTTTTTTTTTGCAATATTAAATTTTCTATGGAAAAATCTGAGTCAAACATTTTTGAAAAGTTAGAAAAGAAAAAAAAGGACGCATTTAAAGAATACATAAAAACAAGAATTATTACTTTTTTACACTTTAAAATAAAATTAAATGTTTAAATTGTATTGGAATGAATAAGTAACAATTTAGATGAGAATTATAAGAAAATAAATAATAAAAACATGGAAGAAAGAAGGAATGGTTTGATACCAGGAGAATTTATTTATTTATTTTTTGTTGTTGCAATAATAAATTTCTGTGGATAAATCTGAGTAAAAAAATTTGGATTAGTATTCAGAAATAAAAGCTCACCTATTTAGAAAAGGTGTTCAATGTTTTTACATGAATTCTCAGTTACTTTATAGGACTGAAATCAGAGATGAAGCTTTGTTTTAGATCATGATTAGGATATCGAGGTACAATTACATCTTTCTTTTGATTATTTCAGATATTATGTAACAACATTGCTGTAAAGAATTTACAAATTATTATTCTACAGTTATTATAGTAATATTACAGTATACAGTTATTATAATATATTAATTTACAGTTATTGAATATTTATCACTGCTATTTTGTGCTTTAAGATGTAGTTAAGATTCTTACAAAATATTGCAAATCGTAATTGAAACGAATAGCGACATTTCTCTTTAGACCAGGGAATCTCATCTTTTTGACAGTAAAGAAAAAGTCTCAGATCCATTACTAGTAGAAAGAAAAATGTGCTTAAGATATTCGTACAAAATATTGTAAACCATATCTGAAAAAAATAGCGATATTTATCTTTAAACCAGGGAATCTTAAAACTCTTTGTCAGTAGAGATAACGAATCAGACCCTATGCCAGTTAGGCCATAACAAAATTTTGTTTAGAAATACTCAAAATAAATTTATATATTATAAATAATTAATATTATTAATAATAAGGTAGTTTATGATAAAATAACTTATGTATTGCAAATATAGTGGACTTTGAAATTATGCGGTCAGTATTTATTCATAGTGAAATGCATGACTGTTGACCGAATTGCTACCATGAACGAGTTACTAAATAATTTTGCTATTTACATCGCGCTATAGTTAGTGCTTGTAGGATTACTACATTTTGCTGCTACTAATAACTATTGTAATATTAAAATGAATCGCAATGTATACAAGAAGGTAAATGATTTCTCCAGGTTGCAGAAACAATTTTGTGATGTGTAACTATGATTGTTTATTTCTGTTGGTGATCATTATTACAACTTTTGCTACTATAAGTTATTTCCTACCTTATACATTAAATTTTAATTTCATTGATTTCTAATGAATGCTAGATATAAATATAAAATTTTTTTTTATTATATTTTTTTATTCTGTAGCTTATGTATCCTAAGATGTTGCTGGATTTAAGGTTAAAACTCCTGCAACAAAACAATAGTTGAATTAAATTTTAAAAAATGCCATAATTAATGAAAAATATTTCTATTGGAAAAAACTGGATTTTTTTTTCATTTGAAAATAATTGTTCAAATCACTTTAATTACCAGCAACCTTATTGAGACAATTTTATAAATGGAAAGCACCTTTCTAGGTGTTTTAAGTTAAAAAATAATTATATATTAAAGATCATTTTATCATTAACATTTGTTGCGTGTATTAGAAAAACTGAATATCCGGGAATGATCAATGCTTCAGTTATGGCAACGAAATAAAAAAATAAAGAAACGAGCGAACAAGTCAGCAATAACAATAATATTATTGTTTGCTCAATGTTAATTATACATCAATACGACATTAGCTGACGACATCTATAAAATAATATTCAAATGTTTTTTCAATAAATTACAGCTTCTCTATGATTATAACGAATTTATTTCTAAATAAATAAAAGTCATTTTACTATATAATTCCCATGTTTTTCACTCGCACTTTTACAATAAGCTTTCGAAAATGTTCGCAAAATTATCCAATGCATAATATGACTCTGCAAGAATAATTTAAAAAACAAATTTCTCCATACACCAACATATTAAAAAAAAAAAAATGTTTCTAGTCCTGTTGTTATCCTAAAGATTGTTTTCGTATGTTCTGCAAAAGCTACTGATAAATTAAAAAAAAAAAAAAAAAATACAAGCGACGGTAACTCATATATTTCCTGATAAATCTTAATGAAGAAAAGGAAGTTTAAAGAAAAACTGCAATATCTTAGTCAGTTTCCAATGACTTGGAAAACATCGCGTAATTCGAGGTAAATTATTTCTTTGAAATTCATTTCGGTTTCAGCATATTTCAGATAAACAAAGTAAAAATTATGCCGCTACTCCGTAACCGTAACCACCAACGTCGTCGTGAGCGATCATAAAAATGGGACAATAAATTAAATGTTTCGCATTCTTGAAACCGTGATGGTTCAAAACAATAAATGCGGGGGATTTTGCACTTCTTCCAGCGACACCTTTGTGGCATTTATTTGTATTTGCTATTAAGACACACTGCAAACTTCCTGCTCAGTTTTACTACTGTGCCCAAAAAGTAAGACCAATTATTTTTTTTTCAAAAACTCTTTATTTATTCTTCCAAATTTATTACATCACCTTCAAAGTAATCCCCTCCAGACACAATGCACTTATGCCAACTTTTTTTCCAAACCTCAATGCATGCTAAAAAGTCATCGGCAGGGATGGCCTTCAAAGCTCGCGGCGATTCACGTTGAATCTCTTCAGTCGACTCAAAACGGTGTCTCCGGAGTGGTCTTTTGAGTTTAGGGAATAGCCAGAAGTGTGAATACGGTGGTTGTGGAACGATATGGGTTTCATTTTGGCCAAAAAAGTCACTACGAGTCAATGCAGTGTGAGCTGGAGCATTCAGTGTTTTCAATACTAATCGAGATTACCAATCGAGAATTGACCGATCCTTTTGCAATTCCAACATCATCAGCAAGGTCTCTAATTGTAAATCGACGGTTTTCAAGCACCATATCTTGAATTTTCTGGACGTGAGCTTCTTCGGTTGAGGTTGATGGTCTGCCAGAGGGCTCTTAGTCTTCAACGAGTTCTCTGCCTTCTTTGAACTGTTTATACCACTTCTAAACATTTCTTTACGATATAGGAATGCTCACCGAGTGCCTTCTGCAACATTCTATATGTTTCCGCAAACAAAATTGAATGCAAGTTCTTTGCTCAATTAGTTCAGACATTTCAAAAATCGCCGGAATCAGTTGTATCGTCTCACAAAGCCAAGCGTAACTCAAACACTAATAAATATTTTGACGTCAAATTTCACACAGATGTTAAATTGAAAATTGCTCTTACTTTTTGGACACAGTAGTAAACACGTGGAAAGAAATAACAGAATTCATTCAATTACCTCTGCTAAATGGCTCATGCGCGATTCTGATATCTATAAAGCTGTCTACATTCCTTCTTTAAAAGATTTCTTTAAACACATCTCTGTTAAATTTTTTGATACCTTTATTACTCATGAAAATACTTAATTGACCCTTACATTCCCAATTATGATTTAAAACGTCCGCTCAAAATTTTAATTTAATTTTTAAATATTTTTCTTTTATTATTGTAAGTTAATTTTATTATATTTGTAAATATATTTTGGGCAATGTTCATTGTTTCAACTGTATTTACCCTGCCATATCAGAAATAGAGCCCCCCAGTGGTTAAATAGCCTCCAAAAGAATTCAACCAAGAAGAACAGAATTCATTCCGTTAACTCAGGTGCACGTGTGAATATATATATTTATAATCATCATGCGTTTATTAAATCACTTAAAATAAGTTGCGTTTCAATAAATTATTTACTAACATTGTTTTTTATATTTTAAATAAAAAATTTCCATCAATATATTCCTTTAGGTTTAAATTAATTTATTAATATTTTACAATGAAGGCAATGAGAGAAATCTGGTAGAAAGAATGTTTTATGTTCGAAATAGCAGATCTTTGTTCGAAATCAGACAACGAAACTGTTACGAAAATTATGTCTATACTTGGAATGGGGCACAATAAATCTGCAAATCTTTTCCCTAGAGCTTGAGGAACAGGGAAAAATACCTCCTAGATATCACGGTTGTGGGTGTTCTTCCAAACTATAAAACAGTATGAAAACATTACACAACCTCGGTGCCTAATGCTAGATAGCGATAAATCAGCCATTCTAGTAGCAAATGGCATCAGATCAAAGCGCTAATATTTAAGAAGCTATAAATTACTTCGTTGCTTAGAGTGTGAGTGAAAACATGACGATTATAATGACTTATTTAATTAAAAATAAATTCCTTCATTATAATCGTAGTGAAGTTGCAATTTATTGAAAATGCGTTTGAGTAAGATTTCATAGATGACGTTAGCCATTGTCGTATTGGTGTATAATTAACATGAACAAACAATAACATTATTGTTATTGCTGACTTGTATTGCTCGTTTCTTTATTTTTGCACGAATTTTATTGTATTGAATTTAATGTTTTTTAAATATATACATTTGTAGTATAAAATTATGACCATGCCATGTTGTTTTATGACGTAGGTCCTCTTTGTCGAACTTGGTGGGTTTTTCTTTATCGTGATAAAAAAGAAACGATCATAAAAAATCAAGTAATATCAACACTAAAAAAAAATCAATTATTTTTTATTATTTTTAAAAATTTATCTAATAAATATCTGAATTTTTAACACATTAGCTCTCAAATTACATTATTTCTTAAATTTTAAATATTTTCAACAGAGTTTATTTAGCTAGCATTTCAGTGATCAATTTGGAAGACTTTTAAACAGTTTATTTTATAGATATTGCATGACTGTTAAATAGTTTATCATAGTTATCTCAGAAACACCAAGGATGCTATTGCAGCCTAGTTTTACGCGAAATGTTTCCAGCTTAACTTTTTGTTTTGCATTTATTTACGTTTTCGACCCAGTTTTCCAGCTTATTTATGTAAATTTCATTGCATGTTTTGCAATTTACAACATTACATTACAGCTCAATTAATATATATTAAAAAGATATAAACCCAAGACGAAACAATCCTTTAAGATTTAGCTAAAAACAAAGAATAAATGTGTTGGCAAATATCTAGATATTTAATTTTTTTTTTTTATATGCTATAAGGATATCAGTCCATGTATGTTATTTTAGCTTGTTTAAAATACATCCATTCTTTCTAAGAAAAAAAAATGCACGCTTTTTTTCTCTCTATTTTCATATTACAGAAATGAATAAGTTTTTTGGACTTTGAATATGGATAGTTATTTTAACATTAATAAACCATTCCTTTTAGTTATTACAGAAATCTTTCATTTTTCTAATTTACGATGAGATAAAAGCATCAGTAACTGAAAGTTAGAAAGCTCTAAAAAATTGCCAAATAAATCTGATCGTTAAAAAAAAAAATTGCTCTTGAAAATAATGTAAAGCAACATTAAATCGTGAACAATTTATTCTACCATAATATTTCCCATAAATTAACATTTGCTCTTATGTTTATTTGAATTTCTGTTCGTGATTTAGTATAAAACGAAATAATTCTCTCATCAGACAAAAAAAGATCTCTAACTCAGAATCAGACTTTTTTTTTCTCTCATTATTAAATTTATGTATTTTTTTGAAAATTGTTCATATAAACAATCCAAGTTTTTTTATTATTAAAAGATTATATTCTTTGTAGAAATTAGATATATTGCAACTGCTATCTCTTAAATTTTATTTTTATTCTCGATGTAGTTAGTATCATTTTCAAATGAATGAATTCTGAAATGTTTAAAATAAATAAATAAAATTGAAGAAATTTAGCCATTTTTTTTTCTCTGGTAAAAATTGCGCAGGGGAGGTTTTTGGAACAATCAATCTTATTTCTACTCGTAGGCTTTTCTGTTGTTCTTTATTTTTTTTATTTGCATTTATGGTTATGATTTATTATAAAACAAAATAATTCTCTCATCAGACATAATAATTCTCAAAATAATTATCTAATAATAATAATTCTTAAAATAATTCTCTAATAATAATAGTTCTCAAAATAATTCTCTAATAATAATAATTCTCAAAATAATTCTCAAAATAATTCTCTAATAATAATAATAATTCTCAAAATAATTCTCTAATAATAATAATTCTCAAAATAATTCTCTCATCAGAATCAGATTCTTTTTTTTTTCTCTCACAATTAAATTTACGTAATTTTTTTAAAAATTGTTCTTATAAACAATGCAATTTTTTGTAAAGATCTTATTCTTTGTGGAAATTAGACATTAGGGATTTTATTCTTTGTAGAAATTAGATATTAGGGATTTTATTCTTTGTAGAAATTAAATATTATTACAACTGCTATCTCTTAAATTTTATTTTTATTCTCGATGTAGTTAGTATCATTTTCAACGCCAGACTGAAATATTTAAAACAAAAAAAATAAATGAAATTGAAGAACTTTAGCCGTCTTTTTTTCTGCAGTAAAAATGGTGTAAGGAAGGTTTTTGGAACAATGAAACTCTGCTGGTATTTCTCCTCGTAGGTTTTCTGTTGATCTTTTTTTTTCGTGTTTTTTTTCTCTTTAAATTTCACTTGCCCCAGTGCACACACAAAAAATGCAACAGCTTGTATTCTTCACTTCATCTTGAGCACGTTCTTGCATCCTACGCTTTTGTATTTGCAATAATTCATCAATCAATTGCCTCTTCGCCTGCCATGCATGTTACTGAATCGTCTCATGTAAGAGTTATGCTTTTGTTACAACACATTCAATCACACGTGACCAACTATGTTAGTCAAAAAATTAAAAAAAAAAAACAAAGTGGCATTTTTCTATCAAAGTTATGTTTTATAACAATATCATATTTATCGTTAAAAATATTAAATTTTTTTTGTACCTACTTGGAATTTTTTGATTGGCTTATTTATGTTTTTTAATGGTGATGCCATAAAAATTTTTCAAAAGATATTTTTTTTTATTCTTTTTTTTTATTATTAAACATTATCATCGTTTGTTATGCTTAATATAAAATTTTAAGCGTAAAAAAAGCCTTAAAATAAAATTTTAAACGTAACAAACGATGTTAGTTTTAGTTTGTTATGCTAAAAAAATGTTTTTGCTGCTATTTTATTGTATCTCTCATTTTAAAATAATAGAAAAAAAATTCTTCAAAGAAAATGTTTGCAGCTATGAGTATTACAGCCTTAATTATTAAAATAATTAAAAGAAATTTATTACATATTTTGTATGAATTAAAAAAAATTAAAACTTTTGCTTATATTATTTTATTAATTCAAATTATTTTTATAATGAAAGCTTTCAAAAAAGCTGGCAACTTTTCCGGAAAAAAGTTATTTTTTGTTTTGATTTTAAACAATTAATTTGTAATAAATGTTGTGTAATTATATATAAAAATACAGCAAGAGATTTTTTGCATAATATTTAATCAGTTATTTTGTATTTGTTATAATAAATATATTTTTTATTGGTTGGTTAAGTAAAGTAGCAAGCAAGCTTTAGTTCTAATATAGCTTAAAAAATATTTTATAAGCATTATTTTGTTCATACCTTCTTAATACTTGCATATACTGTAATATATGAATTAAAAATTGTAGTTCATCCAATTAATACATAAGTTAAACAATTTAGATGATGAAAACGTGCAAAGATTTAACAATTTAGTTAACTAGACAGTGTTAATTAGAGTAATTAAACAATATATAAATTAATGTATTAATATTTCATATAAAAAATTGATATAATTGATATAGAAAGATGCAAATTATTTTTTTTTAAATGAGTTTAACTCCTTAGTAATAACATTTGATAATTTACATTTTTTAAATTGTTAAATTTTAAATAAAATCCTTATAATAAATGAATTATAAACCACAAATAACACTTTTTAAAATTGATATATATATCCTTTATTAATTGTGACTACGTAATTGATAGTAATAAATCAAACTAGGTTAAAGAATTGTGTAAAATTCGTTAAAATGAATTAAATTAAATTATTAAAAGTTAAAAATTAATTTTGAACAAAATACTAAGAGCCCAAAATTCTTTGAAGGGCAACGACTTATCACCAATCGCTTTATGATAAACCAAAAATTTAAATTTTTTAAAAAATGATTTGAAAATTTTATGACACTTTTTAACAAAAGTTTTTTCATTATAGTATTTAAAATTGTACGTTTAATAAATGGTAGATTAAAAACGATCTTACATTTTAAGCCAAGTTGTCATAATTTTATGATTTCTTATCATCCACTTTGCGGTTTACCCGCCAAATGCAATGTTGACCGAATGATTTCATGATTTTAGATGATAATATGTCGGCATTGTACCATTTGCCGACATTGCAATCATCATGATACATAATATTCTAAATCAGAAAGTTTTGTATCTATTTATATCAAAGCGCAATTATAGCAATTCTTCTCAAAATTTTAATTTCTTCCTCTCTTTCAAAATTAGAAAAATTCTATCGTGTTACTCAACAATCATTTTTAACGTTGAAAGTCATAATTTTATTCAACAATCAGTTTTAACGTTGAAAGTCATAATTTTATTCATTTTATTTTATATTACTTGAATAGCGAGGATTTTGAACTCAAAATATTAATTTATAAAATTGATGTATGAATTATGGTAGAAAGTAATCAATATATTTCT
>BPLQ01014275.1:73562-96637 GCA_021605075.1 Caerostris darwini
TTTTTTTTACTTTCAGGCTTGTCGCAACTTTTACGATGGTGGAGTCTGTAAGCAAGAATGTCCGAACATGCTGAGGTACAATCCGGCGACGTACCAGTGGGAGAGCAATCCCAACGGAAAATACGCGTACGGTGCAACCTGTGTGAAAAACTGCCCGGGTAAGAATCACTAAAAAACAAGGCTCTTTATAGTTTTTTTTATTTTAAAGTCAGTTTGAAAAACCATTATCCAATGATCTTGTTTGTTACAGATCATCTGCTTCGTGACAGTGGAGCTTGCGTGAGGACATGCCCGGTGAATAAGAAGGCTGAAAATCACGAATGTGTTGCTTGCGATGGGCCTTGCCCTAAAAGTAAGTATCTATCACTATATAAAATAACTATCTGCTTATAATTCATTCACAGAACCCATATGCGTAATTTTCAACCATTTCTTTATGAATTGTTTATTTTATCAATTTTTCTAAGGTTAAAAAGCATATTTAGATAATTTTTTTTTAATGATTTTTATGAAACTGCCGAAAAAAATGTCCACAGATTATATGCAACGACTTGAATCCACACTACAAAATTCTAATGTATTATCCATGTATTATAGGTTGAAAATTACAGTGTATTTGAAGCAAAAATAGATGCGATTTTTTAAATTAGTGAAAAAAAAATTATAGACCTGATTTCTGTCTGCTTAACTGTAACCACTTAAAATATTGCATTGACATCCACTTTGGCTACAAGTTTTACTATTGCCCGGCTAGTTGAATATGCATTTTTCTTACTTACAGATTATATATTGGTTGGTTATATTGTGTTGTATACTGTACTAAGTTGGTGTAATACATAATTTGTGAGCATTAATTTTAATAATGTGAATGTTTGAAAATGCAATGTTGCATACTCTTCCTTATTGCAGAACCAACTTCTTAAGTTGTAAATAATTCTGCATCTGCGATGCTTTATCCTATATAACTTAATTATTTAATGTTAGTAACGGAACAATACTTAAGAATGTTTTATTTTTGAAATCTCAACCACAGCCTGGAGTAGATTTCTACATCTGTAGCCGTATTATTTTTTATACTTCATGATGGTATGCAACCATTTCTGTCGTCTCGGCCATCCTTCCTGAATTCGTGCGAGTGCACGCCCAGCTACAGACGGATTTAACCGAATAAGACAGGAGAGAAAGGTCATTATGAAATAGCTATTCGCTAATCCAATCATTCTCGGATCTTCTTGTTGGAGAACGTTTACAATTTATGAACCTTGGAAGAAACATTTTGGTCATTTTTAAATAGGTATTTTATTGGGTCAGAAATAAAATTGTTGTCCTTCCACATTAAAAAAAAAATCCGCTACTATTGTAATTATAAAGTAGACGTACATGATCTATTAAAAAATATTACAACATTCCTAGTATCGAAATTAAGAAGCTAGAGAATCTAGGTTGGTAATAATACATAATCTTGAAAGCCTGGATCGACTTAATGCATTGTTGTATGTCATTGGTTTTTCCAACCGAGATAGTGCAGCCCAATAAACGATAATGGGCCTGATGGCAGAGTGCCTAGTGCTCTGGCACTTGGTCTTACAGGTTTCGGGTTTGAGTTCCGGTGGCGCTATGGATGTTTGTAGTATTTCAGAATCTACTTTAAATCATAGATCCCGGTCTAATAGGATCGTAGAGCGTTGTAGAAGAAGTGTTATCCGCGTCCGTAGCATATCTTCAAGCTATACGTGCCCCCTGGGGAAGTGCTAAATGAGTAACAGCGGTGCATCGCTTCCTTATGGCATAAAGATTAATTGTTTCTGTATTGCCAGCTGCATTAGAACAACAACAACAACATAAACGATTCATAATTTTTTCTCCCTAACGTTTTCAATTGCTAATCGAAATTTTCCTGGGCAATGCTAGGGATTGTAATTGTAAATTCATTGACCAGAAAGTTCTTCCATTGGGTTCGAAGAAGAAGGAAGATACGAACACCTCAAATATTATCCACT
Source organism: Caerostris darwini (assembly GCA_021605075.1). Lineage (NCBI taxonomy): Eukaryota > Metazoa > Arthropoda > Arachnida > Araneae > Araneidae > Caerostris > Caerostris darwini. The sequence continues at coordinate 75,563 of BPLQ01014275.1, forward strand.
CCAAATGTTCATCCCCAATAATGGTAGCTCCCATTCTAAATGATGTATATGAAAAACACCTAACAAACATGGAGGAGTGATAATACATATCAAGAAAAACAAACAAACGAAACAAAAATGCTGTGCAACATGGAGTCTGTAATATCTGACAAAGTATGAACAAAGTTAAGAAATGAGCAGGAAAACAAAAAACATTTAATAGATAGCATAATTCTACTACTACTACACCACATTACATCACTGTGCCTAGAGCTGAGTTGACTCTTTACAGTTTTGGAATGATGTGGATGAGAAGAGTCTGACTGGGCTTAGTGACGCTCTACAGCCATATGAGACCGGGACCTACGGCTTAAAGTGGATTTCTTACTACTACAAACATTCCATGGCAACGCCGGGATTCCAACTCAAACCTATGATACTGAGCTCCAAAGCGCTAGCCATTCGACCATCAGGCCCCCTATGAAGTAGACAACACGAAACTTCAGGCAACTCTGTACAACGAGTCGTTTTAGTAGTTTAAAATCCGCAAAAATGCTGTTGATCTAACAATTATTAATCTCAATTATTATTCAATCAATAAATTAAACAATAGTTAATTTTATTTAATAATTATAAAAAATTTGCTTTATTAAGGATTTTTTTCAATAATTGTAAAATATTATTTTCTTCTTTCAGATTGCGAAGGCGTGGAAGTGGTTCACGCCGACAACATTGACTCTTTCAAAGGTTGCACGATAATCGAGGGTTCCATAACGATATTGGATACCTCTTTCGATGGCTTCCAAGAAGTATATTCGGACTTCACCTTCGGCAACCTGCACCCCAAGATGAACCCTTCCAAGCTGGAAGTTTTCAGCACTTTGAAAGAAGTCACTGGCTACATCAGCATTCAGGCATCCCACCCTGATTTCAAGAACCTCACATTTTTCCGAAATTTAGAGTCCATTGGTGGCCGGCAACTTACTGAGTAAGTTTCAGTCGCTTTCTTTCTCATGTTTGGACTTTGAAAAGTGTGTCTATGTGTCTGATCTTCAATGTCCTGCAATGCGGGGCGGACATCTCATGAGTAATCTACTCATGGATGGAGGGAAAAGGCCAGCTTTTGTTGTGATGGAGCGCCCGTAGGTAGAAGTTGGAAAGGTTTGGTTTGTCGCTCTACGGTCATTTTGTGCACACTTTGTGCTAATTAGACTGGGTCCTAAAGTATAAGGTGGATTCCGAACCACTCACAAACGTCCATGCCACCACCAGGATTCGAACCTGAAGCTTATACCTACCAAATAAGCATGGAAAGAGAGAGCTTGAATACCAAGGGGGCTCACTTCTAAAAGCGCCAAGCAGAAATGAGCAGAGTGTTATCGTGTTTACGCTGGGGATTTCATGTTAAATGCATAACCAGATAATTTTCACCATTACTATCGAGCTTCAGACATATCGCAATGAATTCTTGATTCCAAATCGCTAACGCTGTATTGTTACTATCTTCTGCTTTAATGATTAATGGCCTCAATAATTTTCTTAGGTCACAAAGTAGTACTATTAGTTTTTGTGTGATTCATAATGGTTAGATTAACCTGTAGAATACCATAAAAACTAGATTCAGTATTCAGAAGAATAGTCGAAGCGTGTTGTTTAATCCCACATACTAAGACCATTACAATGCAGCCTGATAGCCAATTGGCTAACGCTCTGACCTTTGGTACCACAGACTCAGGTTCGAATCCTGGATGGCATGGATGTTTGTTAGAAGTTCGGAATCCACGTTGAACTGTAGGTCTAATTCCCGGTCTAATTTGCCCAAAGTGTTCACAGAACAAAGCGACAGACCAACCAGTGACCTGCAGCGCGGGACGGTCTTACTCACGGGTGGAGTAGTATAGGATGGACGAGTAGTATACTCATGGATGGAGTAGTATAGGATGGATGAGTAGTATACTCAATGGATGGAAATAAATGAGCATCTTCTGTTCTGATGGAGCACTCGTAGTTAGAAGTCTGACTCGGCTCCTTGCGGCTGAAAACGAAACATGATGCTTTCTTGTTTACAGGATAGAATTGTCAGCGCTACGTTCTACAGCGATATTAGATCGGGACCTACAGTTCAAATTGGATTCCAAGCCACTACAAACATCCATGGTATCGCTGGGACTCGTACCCTAAACCTGTGGCACTGAGCGCTAATCACTCGTCCACCAGGCCCCTTCTTAGGTTCTTTATTTTACTGTATCAAAGAATAGAATATATTTTCAGCAGTACCAGCTGGTAGTTTGCGTTGCTCTCAGGGAAATGAAACTCAAATAATAAATTTAATAAAACAAGTAGAGCTCAATAAATAACTACCTATCATAACAACAACAACAACAAAAAAAAAAAAAGCTTAAATGAATAAATACAGCGCAATAAATTACTATGATGAATAAGAATCACTATCATTTTTATTCTATTGAAAAAAACTATTTAGAATATTTCCTTGAACCTTTAATTTTTTGATTACTCTAGGGATGATAAAAATAAGGATTTCAGAGGAAGGCAAAGTTATGATAGCATATTTTATGCATTTTTTTTTTTAAGCATTTGAAATTTATTAAATTGCTAATACGATTAATTCCATTTTTTTTTTTTTTTATTAAACTTTCAAAAAAATTAATTTTATTTAAAACATATTCCTTAAAAAAAAAAAAAAAAGAATATTATGGGAATTTTTTTGTAATATATTCGATCACAGAAACTTCCCTGATTTAGAATTAGTTTTCTTGTGTAAAAGTAAATTTTTTTTTTTTTTTTTTTTAAATGATAAAATCAATAAATGTTGTTTTTGGAGGTTATTCGTCACTGGAATGCCAGAGACGCAGCAGTTTCAGCGTTAGCCGAGGAACAGTTCGGAGGACCTGTTACACTACTCATTATGCCTCTATAATTTTCAATGAACCCAAAAAGGGACATCTAGGGGGAGGGGGTCATCGTTCTTCGACATATATTTTGTCGTGATTTTGGAGTTTTGTGTTAATTTGATATGAGTATTAAAACTCAAAATATTCAAATAGTTGGACGTCCTGATGGGCAATTGCTCTAGCGCTCTGACCTTTGGGGACACAGGCTTCAGGTTCGAATCCTGACGGTGGCCTTGAAGTTTGTTTGATTAGTCTAATGTATGTAAAAAAAAAAAAATGACCATAGAACTATAAACCAATCTAATATTTGGATCATATCATGTAAGCCTTTGTTTCGATATGTAGTTGTAGCTTTCTAAAATCTGTAGTAGTGAAATTAGCATTTTGTGCTCACATGTAATAAGCACAATTCATTACCATATGCGTTAACGAAATTTCTGATTGGGAAAATAAATATTTTAAGTGAACAGTTAAAAAATACATACAAGTCATAACAAATTTATACCAAAAAATAATATGTGCATATCAATTTTATGAAAATGTTTTCATTCAAAGCTTTTTGAAAAGCACATAAAATTCAATACAAAAAATAATTCCATAAAATGCAAATAATGATTTTTTTCATAGTGCAGTCTATGATCATTTTTAATAATTTTTGTTGAGTATTTAACTCTTTGAAACATAGAAGACACTGATATAGAATTTTTAGTAATAAATAAAATTTAGTTAAAGCATGATAAAATGTTTTTGATGTACGTTTATGTGTATTTAATAATTTTAAAGTAATGGGAAATTACATTTGGGGTTCATTGTTTTGAAAAAAAAATTTTCTTCTTATTATTATAAAATTTAGTAAAAAGTGTAATTCAATATTTATTTTTGATGCATATGTGAGCAACAGAAATCAAAGCTTTATAATAACACAGATCAAAAGTTCACTAGACACAAATGTTTTTTAAAAATTCCACTTATAAAAAGCAGTAAATTTTGGTTATCTTTAAATCTATACAATAATATGTTTATATCTTTTTTTAATTGAATTGTATTGTTACTTACAGGTATTTTGCTGCTTTATACATAGTCAAGACATCTCTGGAGTCTCTGAATATGCGTTCACTGAAAAAAGTGAGCTCTGGAAGTATAGCGATTTTAGAAAATGAAAATCTGTGCTTTGCAGATACTATCAATTGGCAATCTCTCATGAAATCTTCTTCTCACAGTATACTACTTCAAAGCAATGGAAATGCAACTCAATGTCGTGAGTATTATTTCACTTAAGATCTTTTGAAATATTTTTTTTAAATATTTTGCAATGTATATTTTTGTAAAATCACAAAGAAAATAATTAAAAAATATATTACTATTTAAAAAAAAAACTATATTACTTTTACAAATTTTGTCCAAAAGCCTGTTTTACACTAATTTATAATTTATTTCACACAGGGATAGTCAACAAATATGAAAGTTGTAAGACTTTATACTGAAGCTAGATAAAAATGATTTTCCATTTAGCAATCTGCTATCATTTTTAATAATTATCTTTTATTATCTATTCTTTGGAAGCCTACATAAAATTCATTTTATTATTTTTGCAATAGGGAGGAAATTATAATAATTTTAATAGTCTGATAATGAGAATAAAATAAAAAAAAAATATTTATTTATAAATTATTGTTTACCTTCATAAATGTCAGGTATTTGGAAATGCAGTTATCTCTTACTTTGGCATTGATGATGGGAGACAGGAAAAAAAACGTATAACTGATTAATTTATAAAATTTAATAAACTTTTAACAGTGGAAATTCAGAATTATGAAATTATATTTAGAAATGAGAGATATACTTTTAACAAAGTTTTTAATAAGGAATTATCCTTATCTGCTGCATATTAATTTCCGTTTATGTTAACTTTAAAAACAAAAGAAAATTATTTTATTTCGAAAACAATTTTTTTTTTTTTTAGAAAACAAAATCTTTTTTATTTTGTTGGTTTTAAGTAGATATATATTTTTTTGTAATTGCAATCAGTTATTTAACAACCATAACCTGAAAAGTATAGCAATTTGAAGATTTCTGTTGAGAAACTAGATTTGGTTAGATATGGAAGCAGTATTATGTTTCCTATATAAAAAATTATTTGTAAGCATATCTCAAGTTTCATTTTATTAATGAAAATTTTTTTTTCAGAATTACGAAATCTAACTTGTCATTCAGAATGTTCAAATGATGGTTGCTGGGGTCCAAAAAGCAATGAATGTCTATCTTGTAAAGCATATAAATTAGATGATACTTGTGTGGCGAAATGTGATAAGAAAAATGGGTAGGTGGATTTGCCATAGTTTGCCTGATTAAAAAAAGTAATGCTATTCAATTTGTTATTTTTATGATGTAAAATGCAATTAATTAATTTGTTTTGCAGTATATATGATGCTGGAAATAAGAGATGTAAATATTGCCATGGAGAATGTTTAGGACAATGCTTAGGACCCGTATGTATAATTCTTGCTTCTTATTAAGATTAAAATAATTTAGTATTAGTAATTTTAATGAAAAAACATTCAAGTTAAGTAATTATATTTTATTTATTCATTATATTTTATTTTTTTCAACCTTCTAGATTTCTTCCAACTCTATTTTTATTTTGTAAATTAATTGTAGACAGTAGCTAAAGTTAATTGATTAGTTTTGTAAAAAAGACAGAAATTTATACTGACAAAAAATAAAAAAAATAATAAATTATATTTTTAAGAAACTGTTTCTGTCATTATTTCATCTTCTACCAGAATTTCTGTTTGTTCTTATAATGCCATGCATTCTGATGTCTCTTATCTCTTTTAAGAAAATTGATTGTTTCATAGTAAATTTAAAAAGAAAATGAAATAGATACATGTTCTTCGGACAAAGTATTAAAAATTAATTTTTCATAGGGAAATGGTAATTGCACTGCATGCCGTAATGTACGAGATGGTCCATATTGTGTAAATGAATGCCCTGAAACCAAGTACAATCACTATGGAGAATGTAAACCATGTCATCCAAATTGTGTTGGAGGGTAAGTTATGAAAGCAAACAAATTTCTTTTAATAAATTATATGACTGAAATTAATTCTGTAAAGCTCCTTAATTTTATATTGTTGATATCTTTTGAAAAAGTATGTTAGAATTGCATGACTCAAATAAATATTCATATAAGCTACTTATTTTTTTATTCATTAAAAAACAGACAAATTAGAATCTCAAATTTTATGTATAAACTTAACTATTTTAATTATTAGAGTAATTAACTTTAAAAAATATTGCTATCATTTTGTTGAAAATTATTATTTTAATCAGATTTTTTTTATGATCAAAATATTTTGTTGGTGTTCATTTAATTACTTGTTTAAAAATCAACCATTTTATATTTCTAAATGTTATTTTGAATTTGATACATAAGTTCAGAAATTGATATTAAAGTACAGTAACAATTTTTTTATGAAACTTTTCTGTTATATAATTGTAAGAAGTTATAATCAGCTATAACAATACACTGTTTTAGAAGTTTTAAAATTTATTTTGTTTTTTCTTACAGGCATTTTGTATATTGTTATTTGTTAGGATCTAGTGTTATTTATTGATTACAAATAAAAAATAATAAATAAAAATATTTTAGTTTATAATACATTGATTTTTTAACTTTAGATGCTTAGGCCCTGAAAATAACATCAGTCCAAATGGTTGCAAAAGCTGTGACAAAGCTGTTGTAAATGCTTTTGATCCTAATATTGTGGTAAGTCTCATGTAATACAAAAAAAAAAAAAGTTATATGAATGTCGGTTATTTGAAAAATTTTCCAAAATATGAAAATTTTTAGGAACGTAATTGTGTAAAATTTATATTATTACACTCATGCGGCGAACATAAAAACTTTGACATGAATGTAAAAGTTTTTATAGATTTATATAAGTAAAAATATTTATCAATCTAAGTAAGCAACTGATTGATTTTGTTACAAATAAGTAAAAAGAAATTTTGAACTGCCGTTTTAATACAACAGATAAATATAAATTTTATGAGATGCATTTAAAATTATCTTGATGTGTATGATGAACTAATCATTATTTTCTCTTTAGGAACAATGCTTGCGAGCCGATGAGCCTTGTTCACCAGGATTTTATGTAGAATACATTGGACCTCAAGAGGAGGGTACACTTCGCTCTTTAACAGGAAAATCTGTAAGTTTATAGTTATTATTTTCTTAATTTTCAGGAAGTAAATTTTTGTAACTATTTTCTTAGTATAATTTTCTTATGAATGAATTTTTGAAACTGCTTGACAGTCTATTTTAGAGATAAATTCTATAAATATGTAAGTTTGTCCATTGGATATATGAAGTAGTAGGGTATAGGATTGAACCTTTCCAGATGCTTCCTCTAGAACTTTATTCCAATTTACAGTGAAATCAAGAAGCCCAATCTCTCTAAGACAACCCTTTTGGTGTCAGGCATTTGATTGTAATTCAACTGGATATTCATTTTCAACATCATTAAACTACTGTAAAACTAGAAAGATTTTCAAAGAAACTGATAAAAGTTAATGGAATCCAAATCAAGAAACTCCTTTTAGAGCAGATTAATACATATGAGTCACTTAAAATTGAATTCTTATTTGATTTTAACTCTTAGGTTCTGTATTCTTAAAAGAAAAATTTATATAATTTTTATGGAAGTTAATGAAATTATTTTTATTGTAGGTTTGTCGCAAGTGCCATCAATTATGTAAAAATTGCACAGCCTATGGTATTCATTCTTCTGTGTGCAAATGTTTGCACTATTTGAGTGGCGAGCAATGTGAAGAGAAATGTCCACGAGATCATTATGCTGATGAATCCAATCAAATGTGTATAAAATGTGCTGATGAATGTAGGAAATGTACTGGTCCTACAATTATGGATTGTATTGCATGTCGAAATTTCCGAGTTTATGACACTGCCAATAAAACTTTGGTATGTATCCATGCTTTGAAATTTAGCACTTTAACACTTTTACTGAACATTGAAATAAATTTTTTATATTTTGATCTCGCTACATCCATAAAAATCCATATTATAAAGTTTTAATTATTCAGAAATGTGTATTAAAGCTTATTCTCCCATCATGTAACAAATTCATTTGTGCTTTACCAAAAAAGATGATAGTTTAGCATAAATTTAAACGATTTAATGCAACTTATATATATAAAAAAATGCATGATAAACCACTTTATAAAGCATGCAGGGGGTGGTTTAAAGAGGAGTGAATTAAAAATACTAATTTGAGAGTTAAATGTGTATTTTGGCTTTAGCTTAATTATTATGTAGTTCTGAATTATTTAAATATATAAATTTATGAAATGTATATATTTATCGAAGCTTTTTGTAATATAGTTTCTATGTTTCAGCTCACTTTTTTTACACTCTTTCTCTCTGGTCCAGTTTTTAATTATTTCCTCAACAGCATTTATTTTCTAGAAAACCTCTATTTCTATTTGAGTAATAAAGATTCCATTTATGGAAGTTTGATTGGTTTTTCGAAACTTTTCTAAAAATTTAATTTTACAAAAGGAGCAATGTACAAAATCATAGTCTCAAAAAATATTCTTAAAAATGAAATTTTTTGTTGTGGATTAAAAACCACTTTACATAACCTATGAATGTACTTTGGGAGCTTTTGTGCAATAATAATAATAATAAACTATCTTTTAAACTTGAAATTGTGGATGATGGAAGATAGCTAAACTTTAAAAAAAAAAAAGTGACAAATTATAATATGCATCATACATTGGCATAGATAAGAATTAAAAATACTTTATAAAAGGCTTGTTAATTACTAATCGTTGTACTTTAATAAATGTGAATATTATAAATATAATAAAGCTAAAAAAATATTATTGATTTGTTTTTACCTTGTTCTATTATACCTATAACTTTTTTCTAGTTTCTGTTATGGTAAATGTATAGTATATCTTTTATATCATTACGGTATCTAAAATATTCTTTTAATTTCAAACAAGTTTTATGTCATATATATAAAATTAAAACTTGATTGGAACATTAAATGTCAGTTAACAAAAGGTGATCAGATGTGAATTCTGCTCAGATTAAACTATATTTTCTTTTTGATCCAATAAAATTATTTTGCAATGGTGCTGGGGATTATAAACAGAAAGATGCTGAACCTAGAATACTTTTTAAGAAAAAACTTTAATATTTTGTTTAGCCATATTTTATTTTCATGTCAGAATAATTTTTTTCATAAATAAAATTGTTATATTTTGTACATAATAATTGATAACAAAACTTATTGTAAATTTAAAACAACAGGACCTTGTTACTATTCCTAAATTAACTTTTGGTAGTTATAATGTATTTATTTTTATTAGTAGCATCATTAGTTAAATATTTAGAGGGTTAATTGTATTAGATTACTTTTCAAGTTAGACTCATTTTTTGTTGAAATCTTTTCTTTGTTTTTCAGTTTAATTGCACAGCATCATGTCCACCAGATAAACCTTTTAAAGTTTTTGTGGATAATGTCAGAGATCCTTATTGTTCTTCAGAAGATGCAAATGCTGTTGCTCTTCATGGAATGTATGCATATTCTTTACTTTTCTTGTAATTAAAAATATTTTGAATATCACTGTTTTACTAATGCAATGCATTTTTTATTCTACAGGGAAGAAGATCAAATTCCAGCAATATTAGGTGGTGTTATGGGTTGTTTTGTTATACTAGGAATTTTTATGGCTGTTTTCAGCTACCAATGGTTGCAAAGAGCTCGTACAAAAGAAAATACTGTTAAGATGACTATGGTAATGTATTGAATTTATATTAATAATCGTGCAAATCATTTTTAAGTTATAGAATGTAAATAATTGCATTGCATCGAATTTATAAATAATACCATTAATTTAATTTTATGATAAGTGAAATATTCATTAGAAAGAATCAAGTGTATTTTTCTTTATTATTGTACAATTATAAAACAACAACAACAAAAAAAAAAAAACACATAGAACAAAAGATAATTTTTGTTTAACTCAAACACTGAGTTTCCTTTTATAATATTTATCTTTATTTCTATCATCTTAATTTTTATATTTAAGTTTTCTCTGTATTTATTCCTAATTTTAACATTATAATATTTGTTTCATTGAAATATTGTCAATCATATGATAATGGAATTTTTTTCCTAATCAGAGGATGAGTGGATTTGAAGACAATGAACCTTTAAAACCAACCAATGTGAAACCTAATTTGGCTAAATTAATTATAGTCAAGGAGGCTGAGCTTCGACGTGGAGGAATTCTTGGATATGGTGCATTTGGAACAGTATATAAGGTGCCGATTTAATTGTTAATCATGCCTAAAAGTTCTCAAATTTTCCATCTTGCTAAGATAAGGTATAATCTTATTATATATTTGCATTTCATTGTTATTTTAATTTTTCATAATTTTATTTAGGGTGTGTGGGTACCTGAGGGTAAAAATGTAAAAATTCCAGTAGCCATCAAAGTACTTCGAGAAGGAACATGCCCAAGTGCTAGCAAAGATTTTTTGGAGGTATTGCTATGATTTTATATTGTTTCCTGAAAAATTTTATAATTATGTATACTGTAAACTAATTATATCATATTATTTCATGCATTCATTTAATTGGTGAACATTATTGTTTGGTAAGAAAATTGATTTAAAAAATCGTTTTAATGAATGAATTTATAGAAAATGCATTAAATATATTTATGCAATTTTTTTTTTTTCAGGAAGCATATATAATGGCAAGTGTGGATCATCCTAACCTGTTGAAGCTTCTTGCTGTTTGCATGGCTTCTCAGTCTATGCTAGTAACTCAGTTGATGCCTTTGGGTTGCTTGTTGGATTATGTAAGGAACAATAAAGATAAAATTGGCTCAAAACCTTTGCTTAATTGGTGTGCTCAGATAGCCAGGGTAAGCATGAAAATTGTAAAATTTTTTTTGTATTAAAAAAAAAAAAATTGTTTGTAAAATTTCAAAAGAGTTAATATATTTGAATTATTTTTTGCCTTACTTTCTTTTTCTACAAAATTAATTATTAATTTTCGTAGTAATTGATATGTGGTATTTTCGTTATACCATATGTGATGAAAGATTGTACAGGGATATAACAAAGTTCCACATCACAGAAATAAGAGATTAATGTATACAAATTATATACAAATAAATGAATGCAGCATTAAATGGACTTATGAGTTAATGTTTACTCTATGACATAAAGGGATGAACTGAATAACCATGTTCTGTGGTAACACATTATTTTTTTTTTAACTTGAGGCATGAGTAGAAAATAATCGATTGAATGTGCTCTTGCTAGATATCAATATTGAGACACCACAGATACAGGCTTTCAATTTCTATAAAATGAATTAAAAATTTTTTAATTTCAAATCATTAAATATGCAATTGATTTAAAATTTGTTTAAATGTCCTCTTTTTTTAAAAGTTAGAAATGTATTTTGAAGATTTCACAGTTAACTAATGTCAAATTTAAATTGTAGAATTGCAGGTAGTGATATATTTGTTAATTAATCATTTATTTTTTAAAAATATTTATCAATATCTGAAATAAAATTATTTTAAATAATTTTTGATTTTGCATAGAAAAAAAATTTAAATGATAAAGAATTTAAAATTTAAATAATAATTTTCTAGTAAAAATATATTTTCAAGATGGACAAAATATAATTGTTTTATTATTCAAAAAAGAAATTAATATTGTACAAAATTATAAAAATTTGTTTCAAATTTTTATTGTGGTAAAATATCTGTCAAATTTTTTTTGTTATTATTTGGAAAAATACTATGGTGAAATATACAATTGGTTCTGAATATTCTCAAATAAATTTTTAAAAAGAAATTAAAAGCACTATTTTAAGTTCTACAAATTTAAAAAAAATATATAATTGTCTGATTAATTGATATTTAAAAAAATATTAATTCTCCACTCATTAATTTATAAATATTATTAATAAACGACTGGAGAATAAATGTTTCATAAATTGAGGAAATTTACTTTTGTTGTGTAAGATATGAAAGTGTATTTTTATGTGATGCAAAACTTGTTGTTTAGGGAATGGCTCATCTTGAAGAAAAGCGCATGGTTCACAGAGATCTTGCCTTGAGAAATGTACTCCGTAAGTATTACATTATAAAGATTCTTGAGCATACAATAAATATTTATATATTCCATTACTTTATATAAATTGAATATTTATTTTTGATTCTTATTATTTTCTTTCATAGTTCAAACTCCTGGATGCATCAAAATAACGGATTTTGGATTGGCAAAACTTTTAGACATCAATGAAGAACAGTACAAAGCTGCTGGTGGAAAGGTAATGAAAGCAGAAACAAAATTTTTGCTTCAAAGTTTATTTACATATTTTATTATAAAAATAGAATTCTAACTTTTTATGATAATATATATTTTTTTTTTGTAGATGCCTATTAAATGGCTTGCACTTGAATGCATTCAACATCGTGTATTTACTCACAAGAGCGATGTTTGGGCTTTTGGTAATTAATTTTTGTTTTTCATTTTAAGCTTTTATAATAAATGCTTAACAAAATATTAGGAATATATAAATTGAATTGTAATAGATATAAATAAATAGTTACTTATTGTAGAGTATTTCAAACAACATAATTTAAAAAATACTAAAAAAAATAATTGTAATAGTTTATAAATAAAAGTTAATTAAAAAATTTTCAGAAAATTTACATTAACTAAATGTTTGATTAACAAATCTTATTTTTATAGTTTTAATGAAATATTAATTGCGATTTTAATTCATTCTTTTTTTTAATAACATCTTGTCGTTATTTCAATATAATTATGAGATAGGTTTGAAATTTGAATGCTATCCACTCTTTCGTGATTTTTAAAGTACATTATTTAGTTTTAATGTGAAAATGCAATTTGCTATTAAAACTATACATGATTTAATTTTTTTTAGGTGTAACCGTTTGGGAGCTGCTAACTTATGGTGGGCGACCTTATGAAAATGTTCCAGCCAGAGAAGTTCCTGACTTGTTAGAAAAAGGAGAACGTCTGCCTCAACCATCCATTTGCACTATTGATGTATACATGATCATGATAAAATGTAAGTTTTTTATTTTCTCTAATTTTAAAACTTAGTTCAAACTATTTACAAAAAGATGTTAGATATTCTAAAACCATATTTAAAGATTTATGTAATTGATTTTGATTGTGTATATAACAAAGGCCCCGAATTTAATATTTATTATCTAAGGAAAAAAATTCAGATAAATTACTAGGAAATTCCCCTTCTTCTTCTCTTTTATTGTTCAATAAATTGAAATAGCTTTTCGATTTATAATCAAAGAAGATATCTTTCCCTTCATTAACACAGTAAATTGCTTTGCTTAATATAGTACATAACAAAGATTTGTAATTGTGTATTTTATGACAGGCTTCAGAGAGACTCTTTCATAACTAAATGAAATTTGACTATTTATACTCTTTCTCTCTCTTTAATTTATAATAATGCAAATGATTTTTTTTTTGCATAGCATACATCATGTATTTTAATGCATTGTTATTTTACATTAATTTTATTTACAGGCTGGATGCTTGATGCAGAGTCTCGCCCTTCTTTCAAAGAATTGGCTGATGAGTTTGCCAAGATGGCTAGAGATCCGGGCCGTTTTTTGGTTATTCCTGGTGATAAATTAATGAGGTTGCCAAGTTACACCCCACAAGATGAAAAAGAAATGATCAGAACCTTAAGCATGCCGATTGAAGGCCCTGAAGAGATCATGGATGCTGAGGAATATTTGCAGCCCAAACTAGAGCAGATGGGTTCTGATTCACCACCTCCACCTACTCCTATTAAGGCAAGATTTTTGTCATTAATGAAATTCATCGTTTCTATTTTAAGTATTTAAAAATCAACGAAGCACAATACATCTCATCATTACATTCTCATATTATACTATAAATCATATTTATCCTACATAATAACATTACATTCTCATATTATAATTATTTCAAGTTTAATTGCTATCTTATATTTTTATTGTACAGTAATATCTATTTAATTTGGTATATTTGATACCACAGCCTTGCCAGATTATCAGGGATCAATATAGTTTTAAGGGGAACATCAAAGATTAAACTCTGTAGATAAAAAATTTAAATGATTAAAACATGTACATATTTAATGCATTTTAACACATTCTGAACACATGTAGACCATGTAAATATTTGATGAATGCGAGCAGAACTGTGTTGTCATCTGGTAGTCAAGGTCAACAAACTGCCAAATTCATAGAAATATAAAGTTATGATTCACAAATTTCAGTGAAAGTCATTTAGTCATTTTATCTTTGTTTTATGTCATTGGTGCAAAATTTATTTAAATAAGCATAGTTTAAAGTGTCATACATAAATTTGTCAAATAGTGATAATGTATCTTTATTGCATGCAAATAAAGAATTTGGATTTCTTTTGCTTTTATTTATTTTTTTGTAAATTTAAAAAAATTGTTTTACAGAAGTTTATGGAAGACCGAGGATTTGATGGGGATTCTTTAAATAGTTCTGCTAATAACTCTGGTGAAATGAATCCAAACCATTGTAATTTCAAATGCAACTGCCCTGAAAGTAGCCTAGGATTGAGTCACATCTGCCATAACAGGGATACTAGCCTCAGCACAAGATACTGCTCTGATCCATTGACATCGCTCGAAAGAGGTAAGTTTGAGGCAATAAGTATTAATATAATAATTACGAAATTGTGTTCTTTTGTGTTAGTTGAAATATTGGTAACATGACTTAAAAAAATGTTATTATTATTGTCTTATGTATGAATTATCTGTAATCTTTTGATGTATTTTGAATAATATATAAATTCAATATATGTGATTTATTTGAGTAGTATGTGGAGTTTTATAGAACCAAAGCCAGATTTTTATATAACTGCACTAAACAATTAAAAACTTTTTAGAAATATCATTTAAATGAATCATGACAGTAAAAATAAAATTTACAAATAGCATTGAAGTAAATAATATTTTTTACATAACAAGTTTTAAAAAGTAGCAAACTCTATTGAATAGTTTAATATATTAAAGCTGCAACTTATGATGTTTAATTGATGGTTAACTTTTTGGGTATCTCATATAATGTTCTTATCACATATTGTAATGCCACCAACTTCAGCTTTGCTTTCTTCATTTACTCAGAGATTCCAATTCGGAATAAAATGTTTTTCACTAAATCTTTAACAATTATTTATTCTAATGCAATAGCTTTAGAATAATTATCATATAGTTTATTAGTTTAACATATGTAAATGGGTTGAATTTTTGATAACATATTAGTGAAGAAAGATGTTAACTTTTACAAACCACAACATACTTGAATAAAACTAATATGATAGACATGAATATTTACATGGTGAGAAACACTCAAATCTAAAAAATATATTTTGGATCAGGTTGCAAGTTATGTCCATTTAAGTAAAACAGTGTATAATAATAATAATAAAATTTAAATGAAAAATATAACTTCACACTTTCCCTTATTTTTATATTAAGTTTAGTCGATACTTTTCTATATATTAACCCCACTTTTTCACTTAAATTTAAAAATCTGGGACTAAACAATGCCTTGGTGAACAGATCTCCGAGTTGAAGCCCACTAGAAACTTGCTTCACCATAATTTCTTCATTTTGCACCACCTTTCTTACAAAGAAATGTCTACTTCGATTGTGTTTAGAACGCTTGTGTTGCTCTCCTTGGTTCTGAGAAAGTTGCTTCATTGTCAATTTGAAGTTCTGGAATCACTGCTAAGTTGATTGTCACTGATAAGTCTCTTTAGCCACACAAATGCTCTAGCTGTTTCATTGGCTGCTGCTGTCTCTACTTCTGTGGTGGAGATGGCTACTGTGGATTGCCTTTGACTCAGGCAGGAAATGGTTCCACCTGCATACATACACATTACTCTCGTTGTTGAACGACCAGTTGTATGATTACCACCCTGATGTTTGTTATTACACCTCTAGAACACTTATTTTGTATTTTGACTTGTAATTTTTTCCTTTATCTATAGTGCCTTTCAAATAATGAAGTATTCTCTTCACCATAAAACATATATTTGAGAGTTACTGTTTTAAATATATATGCACCATAAATTTTATTATATTTATATTTTTTGTAGATACTGATAGAGATGTATTTATGCATGGTAATGGTGCATCCCATCTGAATCCTAAGGACATTAAGTTAGACTTGCCTGTGGATCAAGAAGATTATTTAGTTCCTTCGCCTCGCTCCTGTACTTCCACTGGATACATGGATCTAGTTGGAGATGCCAAAACTTCAGGTAAGGATTAAAATAAAGGTTTTTAATCTTCATTAATACAGCATGAGAATTTTTTTTTAACTTCTTAACTAAGATTGGAATGTTTGTAGAAATAGGAATTTAGAAAGGATAAGAATAAAATATTTTATCTAGAAATCTACATTTGGGAAACAATCAACATATTAAAAATAAGATTAAACATATATATTATTATTAATAATAATTGTTTCTTAATAAATATGTATCACAAATATTCTTAATCAGTATTTAAATAATATCTATTGAATTATATGTCATTGAATTAGAAAATTAAAATTTTTATTTATCAATACATTACTGTAATCATAAATGATATTTTCAATGTTATTCTTTTTAAAGTGGCTGTTTCATCAATAATAATAAAAACATGCAAGAAAAGTAAAGAAAAACTTTTTATTTAAAGAGGAACATTGAATTTTTTCTACTTTTCCCATCATTAATTGTAATGGTTAGAAATTATATTAGTTGCAAAATTTTAAATAAAATCAAATAATTTGGGCAGTTTCATCTATGGATAATCACATAAAATTATTAAGTTATACAGTGAGTGACAAAATAAAATGTATAAGAAAATAAAAATAGAAGTTTTATTACCTATATAGTAAACTAAAATATATATACTATACTAAGTTTGTTATATGTGGAACTGGTTTTTTGTTTTGTTTCATTATTCCAAATTTGAAATTTGTTTATTACACTTACATTTACAAATTCATTGAAATAAATGTATTTATAAGTAATACAATGAACAATAAAATGTAAAAGTTAAAAATATGCAATATAACTTAAAATAAGTATTTAAAAACAAAATTAAAACATTGGTGAAAATATAAATATAAATTAAGATAGTCTTTGTTTTCATGGAATGTCATAGTTTTTTAATACCCTCTATAACTATCAGATTTTGAATAGATACATCTTGATACTATATATTCTAAGAAGAACTGTAGCAATGTACACATAATCAGCTATCATAAAAGTTAAATTTGTACAAATAATTTTGTTATGGATTAGTAGTATAATAGTTAGTTAAAACTGCTTCTTGTGTCCCTAAGTTACACTAAACAATTACTAGTTATTAAAAGACCGAAATTTCAAAGAAAAACATTCATTGTTAAGAAGAAGCATTACACAAAATGCATAAAATATTGAAAATTCTTACATCAGTTAAAATTAATAATAATAAAAAACTTTTGAGTTTTTGGAAGCAGTTTTATTGACAACTATAATTTCAGCAAATTATAAGATTTTGTCCATCTAAAACTGCTTCGGTTTCATTGCATTCCAACAGTATTATAAAATATTAAGTTCCTTTTATAGGAAATAATATATTTTTTTCCCAAATATATCTGAATGAAGAAAATGCAATATTTTAATCTCAATATTATGTTCTCCTCCAGTGCCACCATTTGTTGGAAACTTTCTTCCTATCGCCACTTTACCTCATCAAGCTGTCGACAATCTCGAGTATCATCTCATGAAGCATAACACTCCCATCCCATCTGAGCCAGTCACTCACCAAAAGAAAACTAACAGCAGTGACGACGACACTGATGAACATGATTACTATAATGATTATGATGGTCTTCAGAGGGAACTTCAGCCATTAAATAATCATAGAAATGAAACGACTGTATGATAAAGATGCATCAGTAGTCAAGTGAGGGGAAAAAATGGAATGTAATAAGTAGCATGAGAGGACTAGATTCTAATCCTTGTGTGTGTGCTGCATGATTTAAACTTATTGCAATGAACAATTAAAGAAGTACAGGTATTTTTAAGAGTATTTTAAAAGATTGACTACTTATTACAAATGAAGTGTTAAAGAGCAGTGTTTTGATTTACATTTAAACATATAATGAATTTCATTTATTCATGTGCGTGACATTTGTCATCAGAAAATGAGGATAAATAAACTTTTCCGTCAGTGCTTCCATTTCATGTAGAAACATTTGATAGACATGCGTTTTAGATGGAAAATAGGTTTGCAGACTTTCCAAAGCCTTATCTTTTTATAATGGGTACAAATCCCACATTTTAAATCGTCTGTGATAATGTTTTTTTTTTCTCTTTATTATGTCATTACCGTTTAACTGATGTTATTCACTTGAAACTAACAATGCAGGTTGTTGTATAAAAAATAGTTATTTTAACTTTTCAAATTACTAGTACTAATTTAACGTAACTATTTTGATAATTGTATTGTAAAATATATAGAAGTACAAAGCATGCTACTTGCAAACATTTTAGTGTATTCAGAATTATATATGTTTTTTTAAAGATAAGAATATGACGTCTTTCAATCTACCTGTACTGTTAATTTTTATTTTCTTCTAACTTGAACTATTAATTTCATACAAATATGCATTTAAATGCTAAGATAAAATAATACAGCTGGTTGTTTTAATTGGCCAAAACTTACTGCATATTATGCCTGCTTACGCATGCATTATCTATAGCATGTTTTATAATAATTTGATTATTAAATGTGTTAAATATTTTATTGTCGGATTATGTGTTAATACTTTGTAACTTTTATGTTTATGGCTTTTATTTTATTTTGTGTAAAAAATATTATGAAAACACAAAGTTTCCTAAACTTCCTGTAAAATTTTGTAAATAATTTTCTAAACATGTCTTCATACTATATATGAAGCTTGATTTTTATTATTAGAGAGATTTATTAAGTTAAACTTCACTTAGAATACATTCCATTATATTTTTAGTATTCATTTATTTTGTATATAGGTAAATAATCGTGCATTTAAAATTTATTTTCAATATAATTGACCACTTTAATTCTCAGATTTCAAACTAAAAAATATTTCTGCTCTTTTAAAGATTTTATTTTTATACATTGTTCATTTTCAAGGTATAAATTTTGTTAATGAATATAAAAAATATATAAATTAACTTTTTAAATTTCTATGGGATTGCAGTGTAGAATAACTTTAAAATTATTAAATATATATGCCAAGATACTTAAAATATGATTTAAACATTCATTCCACTACTGTTTAATATAAGACATTCACATTTACTTTTCTTCTCTTTATGTTCTGATTTGGATAGATAAATCATTATTAATTATTTTCAACTGTTCCCACAAAAAATATTAAATTTCAATATCAATAAGTTTTGACTAAAAATTCCTATTGTAAATATTTTTTATTTGGAGTGAATGAATAAGAAATTCAGTGGATTAATCTGAATTTTTATGTATAAGTAAATATAAGAAATATTTTTTCACAAATTAAGTTACTGTTGGAAATTTTTTAATTTAACAGTTTATAACTTTTCATTTCATATGAATGAAAGAAAAGTCATAATCTTATAAATTTGAAAGTTAGTAGAAAAATATTTTTGCAGAAATTATTAAATTTGTATTTTATGTGTTTTAAGGCAGCTCCAAATGCACAATATATTGTGTTTATTCAGAACTTGAATATTTTACTTTAATTGAGAAATTTTAATAACATTTATATAGAAACTTTCCATTATTACAGCATTTTCATGTACATTTGTAATTTTACATAGCATACATATCTTTTTTGTAAATAAATAGCAGTTTTGAACATTTTCTAAAAATATACATTATAAATATTTTAATTATCTTTGTATATTTTTATCATATTGTAGATTATGTTAAATTAAATATTTCTGTTGAATACATTCCAGATTTACATAAGGTACTAAGAAAAAGTTTTACTAAAGTTTGCTATTCATCACGTACTTAAATATATTTTTCTAGCTCGCCACTTATATACAATATTCTTGTGTTTTATAAATTGCCATGGTTACAATCATTTGACCAAAGACAGGAGATTTATTAGACTGTTTTCATTTAATGGTAATTTTTAAAGATTAATTAGCATGAATGTAAAAGTGAAAACTAGAATGTTTTACATGCCAGTGCCTTGTTGATTGTACATAATTGTATTTTGTACTCTTTTTTTTCAATAAACAAAAATTTATTTACAGAATATTGTTTCATTTATTCATACATTTTTTATATGTAATATTTGACAAATATATACAAATATTTTGTAAAACTTTATTTTTTAAGTCAACTTATTTAATAATCAAATATTCATTATTTCTTAAGTCATGTTTACTATTAAAACACTTCCTTTTAAATATTCTCATTATGGGCATCAATTGAATAAATATTAAGTTATGAAATAAAAATTATAATTATTATTTGTTATACTGCATATCAAACTTTATATATTAATTTTAAATGAGAAAATAAGGCATAAATTGAAAGAAAAAATTTACATTTAATAAAGCTAAACAATTTTTGAAAACATTGAATTTATTTAATTTTCATACTGCCCCGGTATAATACTAAAGACAACTATTGTCTACTATTCTCAAATAAGTAAGTGAAAAAGATTTCCTATGTTTTTAAACTTTGAATTCTAATGATAATTTTTTTTACAAATTAAATGGAATTTTACACATTTTAAAATTTATGTCCTGAATTTACTGTTCAGTTTTTTACTTTTAATGTGGATAAAATACTTACAAAATATGTAGCAAAATTTCAAAGTATGCACCCTCAATTTCAATAGATCAAATATTTATGATTTCTTACCTCATAATCTTTCAAAATGGTGAGATTTTCTTTTTGTTGCTGAAGTTATATGATGACATTTTGTGATTAATATTCAAGATGATTGAAAAATTAATGTCTATAAGAGATGAAAAAATTGTTCGTTGGTTAATTTAGTGGTAAATTTTTATAATTTGAAATGCACTCAT
>BPLQ01014275.1:97037-133176 GCA_021605075.1 Caerostris darwini
CTGGAGGATTTACAAAAGTATGTTTGCTCATGAAAGAAATCAGAAAAGAAACTATAGTGATAATAGCTCAGGAGGCAACAAAAATCGAAATCTCTTTCTATGCTTAATGTTGCTAAGTTATTGGAGAACATTAGCTCTGCCAAGGGCTACATCTCTTGCAGTGGTAAATTTTCGAGATTAAAAACACTGCTAATGCTCAGAAATTAAAAAGGAATTGGTAAATGTTAGAATAAAAATAAATTAAAAGATAATTGGAAGGTTAGAGGATAATTTTTCTAGGCCTTTAATATTTAAATGCAGTTCACAAGATTTGATTTCTTGGATAGCCAAATTCTGGTGGTTAAGCAAATTATTGAAGAAATTCAGTGAGTTTTTTCCAGTATTCTTTGAGACAATAAGGAGATAGATTTTTGAATATTTACATTTCTCATGCACCTGTTGTAGTCTATTGAGTATGATGGATTCTATAATTTTGCTCAGAGAAGAAAGAGGAGAAATAGTCAATAATTATCCAAATTAGTAAGGTCTTTTCCAGGTTTTAGAATTGGGATAATTGCTGCAGTCTTGCAGGAATAAGGGAAATGTTCGAGTTCTAGAGTCATATTGATGGGAAGATTTAATTTGATGATTGTAATGTCAGGAAGCTTTTTCAATATTTTATTAGTGATGAAATCAAGATCTGGACCTTTTATTATTATTTTTATTTTCGCGTTTTTGATGATATTTACAATATCTGTAGGGAATGCAGGTGAGACTCCTTCATGAGTAGTTTTGATAGAATATTTTGATGGTTTGATTGACAGATTTTTCATGATCTGGATAATAAATTGGATTTAGTTAAAATTGTTTTTCAAGTATCTAGATCTATTATTTCTTATTATGTTTTACATGGAATAGCATATATTTATCTGACTATACATTTACAAATCAAACTAATAATTGTAAAATTTACATAGATTCACTAGCTATTACATTACTATTTGATAAATTTATTTACATCTTAAGATTGATCTTTATTTCAGACAACATATTGTCAGGAATTATTTTTGTTAATTATTTATGCATTACTTTTCAAATATTTAGATAATTTGTTTATTTCCTTTTCAGTTGCATTTAATTTTTTTTATTCCATTTCTTGAAGAATAAATTTTCTTTCACTATTTTTTTCCTTTTAGAATGAGTTTTTAATTTCTACCAATATTTTTAAAAATTTATAAATTATAAAGAAAATTTTCTGTAATATACAATGAAATTTAGTGTGTATATAATTATACATACCCGAGATTTTTTTTTTCTGTGAAAATGTACGAGTTATTTTAGTGTGCATTTACTAGTTTAATTATTTTTCTTTATACAGTTTTACAAAGAATTGTACTTGTTTTTTTTATTTAGAAAAAAAAAAAAAAAAGATATTCTTCAAATTACAAATATTCTCGAGCTGTTGTACGAGTTGCCCGAGAAGTTTCAAAGTAGAAATGATGAGTATTTTATCAAAATTGGCAATAACTGCAATAAAATATCAGAATGCCGCCTTAACATGTTCCAGTAATGACACCGTTTTAATTAAACAAGGACAAATTTCAGAATTATCATTAAAAGTTAAAGAATTGAATAAAAAGCAGTTCTGCTTGCACCAACTGTTTAAAGCCTCGCTGCAGAAGCAATTCTATTTATAGGCATAGTAACAGAGAATACTGCATAATTTATCATTCGAGGTTCAGAGAAAGCTTTCAATTGCAACAAACCTTGCAATTGTCCTAACAAGACCGTCACTGAAATTAGATCCCCAGCTTTTGCAGACGACAGAGTGTTGAGTCAGAGGTATGTCGCCAATTTATTCGTGACAATGTAACCGCCACACAATTTTTGTTGTTGTTGTTCACCACACAATTTTTAGTTGATATAAGTGCAGAAATTTGCGATTCCATCATTATCACAAGAATTAAACATTTGTTGCCAACTGGAATCTTCTTTGCAAACGGAACCAAATTTAAAAATTGTGGATAAACGATGCTAAAATTAGATTTAGGACTAAGAACAGCATTTAAGTAGCCTTTTAAGATAGCAGATGCTAATAAACCAATAATAGATATTGACTTTGTCTTATTATCTTTTGGTTGACAGTAAAAATCGCAAATTGTTAGATGGCATAACTTCTTATCCTCTATTGGCATTCCCTGCTTTCACGTTGACACATCTACAATAAATGCAGTACATAATCAGTATGAGGCTCTCCTTAAACAATTTTCTGCTCTATTATGATCAACACTAGCTAATAACTAAATTGAGAGTACAACATTGAACATTTCATAGATATCAAAGGGTGTTACTGCTAGAGCCAGAAGACTCTCATCCGAAAAATTAAAAGTGGCAAAAAGGAAATTCGATTTCATGCTACAGCAAGGTCTTTGTAGACCTTCGCAAGTTGTTGGGCTAGTCCTCTGCATCTCATCTTAAAGAAATCAGGTGAATGGAGACCACGTGGAAATTACAGGGCCCTTAAAAGTGTCACCATTCCAGATCTCTGTTCTCTACCATTTCTCATTGACTGTGGTTCTATTAAATGATATTTTCATTTATAAACTTAGTTTGGATCTATCAACGAATTCTAGTGCACGAAATCAACATTCCAAAAACGGCCATTACAAAACGGCCGATAATGCTAATGTTAATAATGTATCCTTTTGCGCTATTTGAATTCCCTTTCATGATGTTTGGGTTGCACAATACGGTTCAAATCTTTTAATGATTCATGAGTGTAGCGTTATCAGGATTAGATTTTGCATTCTGCTATATGGATGATATACTGATTGCTTCTCCTGGCGAAAAGTCCCACCTTAAATATTTATACACTTATAAAATATTAAATGATAATAGTTTATGTTCAATATTAGAACAAGTGTTTTTTGCCTATTCTGAAATTAAATATTTGTGATAGGAAATTCCAACTGAAGGAATTGGATATTTTCCGACGAAATCTGATACCATACAAAATGTACCTGAAACCCCGCCAGCCACCAAGATTGTGCAAGTTTTTAGGAATGATTCACTTTTATCATAGATTCATTGTGCCAAGTTTCAACAGGCTCTTACCTCATTGCTTAGCGGAAATTGCAAAAATAGCAAGATACTTCTAATATGGAATGAAGATTCTCGTAATACATTCAGGAAACTCTTTTTGTCATGCTATTATACCTGCCCATTTCTCAAGTAACGCTACTACATTTCTTACATGTGATACCCTTATTGAATGCCGCCATACATCCCATTGAACATGAAAAGATGCATCCACTAAGCTTCTTTACATGTTCCATAACTGATTAACAGAGAAGATACGGATGACCGGGATCTTTTGTCCATTTACACTGCAGTAAAGCATTTTAGGTACATATTAGAATGAAAATTTTTCATCATTTACACCGAACATAAACCTATCCCCTTTGCCTTTCAATTAGACGATTGAGTTATATTGCTCAATTTTCAACGAATATTTGATACGTCACGGATAAAGAAAACTGGGTTTATTCTAGGAAGAGAATTAGTTGTACCATTTCAACGTCATCTGCAATAGGTTATGCATCTATAGCCAATTTCCAAAATTAAGATTTGTCATTACTGTCATTTGCAAAATAATCCAAGAATAAAAATGGTTCAAATTCACATTCCAGACGTCAAGAAATCAATCTATTGATGTTTACACCAACAGTGACTGCCCATACATTCTTTCAATTTTTCGTCGTCAGATATTTTCATCTGTTCTTACCCTTTCACTTCCAGGGCTTAGTAGCACAATTAGCCAAATAAACCTTTTCTTTTAATAAATATCAACA
Organism: Caerostris darwini; assembly: GCA_021605075.1. Lineage (NCBI taxonomy): Eukaryota > Metazoa > Arthropoda > Arachnida > Araneae > Araneidae > Caerostris > Caerostris darwini. Next base: position 100,868 of record BPLQ01014275.1, read on the forward strand.
ACTATTGCCAATTATGGTGTAAACATGTCTGGAACTCCAATGATCTAAAGTTCAAAGACATACGCAATCCTTCCCCACTGGACTATGAAATTCCACCCGAATGTTTCCATCACGTCCACATTGTAGTTTTTATTTTTTATATTTTCTGATAAATTACTAACTTCTGAGCAATCGGTCCTATTTTGCGAACTTTACAAAACTAGCAATTATAGGTTTGGTTTGTCCGTCTACGATCATTTTGTGCACATGAGGGCTAGAAAAGACAGGGACCTACGGCTTAAAGGGGATTCCAAACCACTAATAAACATCCATGCACCGCCAGCCTAGGGTACTAGGCTCTAGACACTTGGCCACAAGGTAGTAACAATTATAGGAGACGATGTCTTTTGGCATTGGTAGGCTCCAGAAAAATTCACTACCTGTAATTGTACCTGATCGTCAACACAATACCTGATCACAACAACATCTGATCGCCACACAGTTATTTTGAGTAAACTAGTATAAGCTGAGATATTAAGAATAGCTCAAAAATGTAATTTTAAGCCAAAATGTCGGTGAACAATTTAGACAAGTAGATCAATTTTAAAAACGTTACCAGAGAAATAATGTATAGAATTTAATGTTTATCATTTACACATTGATTTAACTATTAGTATTTAAATTAGTCTCATAATTAAAGCATTTATTAGAAAAATGCTATATTTCTAGGATTTTATTTATCTGATGTCAATTGTACCTTTATTATAAACACTAAATGTAACCAAAATAAAATTCTTATTCTCCTTTTATAATTACCCTTTCACATCCAGGGGTTAGAAGCACAAGAAAACTAATCACGTAAAGGTACATTTGACTAAATATCAACAAAGATTGTCAATTATATATAATTAATAATTATACATTATTAATTTAATATATAGTTATTAATTTATTTTATTAATCTATCATTAAACTGATTTTATGTATAGGCACTTAAATACGTTTGTGTATGATAGACCAATCCGGCTGGTGTTTAAGAAATATTTTTAATTAACATCAAGTATACAAAAGGCATCACAAAAAGTAAAATATAAATAATTTTAAATTCCTGTTAGATATATACATTCAATAATGTTATTAAACACGTGAAAAATCACCACGATTAAACAAGATATCTAACTTCACGAATCTGTTTTCTTGAAAAAGCGATGAGGTAGTACAGTTTCGTCTTGTAAACGGTATAAAGTTGGAAATATATTAGCATAAGATTTAGTAGAAGATGTTCCATCAACGATATATTGTCTTCAGTATATCTACGAAAGAGTTCCCTCCTTTGTGCATGCATTCGAATTCGACGTGGTGCAGACTCTTACCCCACTTAGAGTGGCCGGTATCGGTTGCTTCGTAAAATTTCATCTGTAAAGGCAACTCCAGAACTCCCACTCCATCTATCTGAAAAGATTAAAAACGCATTCAGCGACTATTCCAAATTTTGCTTCTGCTACGGGTTTATTTAGAACCGATTTCACTGTAGCGATCCCACCGCTAAAAAGTAAACAAAGTATACAAAAGTGCTGTGTGATACGTCGCTGCGCGGATGAATACAGAAGGCGGGAAACAACAAAGCACTCTCCGGGCAGTTGAAAAACGACAGTCGAACTGTAGGCATTGTTCGAATCACTCGTTGCTGTTTTAAGTGCAACATGCTTGTATTATTTTAGTGTTTTGTAATTTTAATAAACTTAATGTTATTAAAGTAGTATGGATTAATTTATACCCTTATCATGTATATTTAATTTCGACATTACTACATTCGTTTTACCGTGACACACTTTAGGTTAATTTAACAGGGACCTACAGTTTAACATGGACTCCGAACCACTAACAATCATTCATGCCACTGCCAGGATTCGAACGCGAAGTCTGAGGTACCAACGGCCAGAGCGCTAGCCAATTCGCCATCAGACCGCCTCGGCCCAAATGGATGTTCAATAGAACCAGTGGATGGGACATCCACTCGGTGGAAATCCAAGTGGGTGTTCAATTTGAAACTTAGCGAACCAAAAGCTATGCCTGGAAATAATGAATCAATTGGCCAGAAAATCCTATTAGATTTGAGAAGAAAGAAAAAGCCACAAATTTCCCAGATGCTACCCTTGGGTTACTGCAAATTGAGTGGGCTTTATGTGGGTAAAGTATAGCAACCACTCCCTAGTGATGTACCCTGGATAACGATGGATTTGCTACATATTTGCCCTTTTGATACCGAACAACTTAAGGTCAAAATGACTGGCGCTGGAAAACAACTCGATTAGTTATGTAATACTATACTTATGATAGTCAAAATAAATTGGCTCCGATGTAATTAGTACAAATAACATAATGCAAGTAAATTGTCTCCAAGAAAGGTACAATATACACAGTCCAGTCACATTAATGTGACCACCTGTCAAAACCCAGAATATACACTTGTATATTCTGGCATTAAGTGAAATTCTTTATATATACTCCACTGTAATGTGCTGCCACCTGCCTTTTGTGATTGATTATTTCACGTTGACGTCAAAAGTAGGTGGTGGTCACATTAATGTGACTGGACTGTGTAGATCTATTTCCTAATGTTGCACCCCGGGCAACGTTCTATACGGCTAAGTGATCTACAGTTTTCGACATGATCGTTCGATTGACCTGTTTGTATTGCAATGGAATGCTGGTGACTTGCCTCAATGAAAAAGAAATGATCTACATCGCATAGGGATTTTCGCCAAACCATGCCCTCTTTGTAATTTGGCAGATCTAATGAATCGAGCAGATCTAATTTGGCAGATCTAATGAATCTCTTGTTACTTGGCACGTTATGGAGAATCCGAGACGGCGAGATATTTGCAAACTAGAGAACTCTTTAGTCAAAGACTTTTGTCAATTTTGTTGAACGCTTTTGTGTACATTTTCTTTTTTATTCTATATTTTTCCCCCTTTTTGTATTGCCTTCCTATTGGAAATAAAAAAGAAATTGTCTTCCCAAAATTTTTCTCATATGTACATTGCTTACTTTTTGGATTGGACTTAATGTAAAAATTTAGTTGCAAAGAATTTTTTTTTCATGTAAAGATTTATGCTATTTTAGTTTTGTATTACAGTATTTTAGAATTTTAAAAATTGTTTCATGTTTATAAAACGAATCATAATTGACATCTTATTTTGGCTAATGTGTGATGAAAGATAAAAACTACTTAATTTTAAACATTAAATGATTGGCTAACACACTGTACACGACAAAAATAAAATTTTGAATTATGATCAATTCCAAACTAAAGATATTACTTTATACTTGAGTTGCATAATTTTTTAAGTAAGGAATAAACAAATTATTTCTGTTATTAAAAATTATTATAATAACAGAACCCTTCAAAGCACACTTACCTCCAAAATGAGATTGAAACTCAACCTGCGATTTTTTTTTGTGACAGGAATGTCGGTGCTTTTCCAGTGAAAGCAGTAATTTGAATATTCAACAGTTATTTCTTCCGATGACCTTTTAAGTTGATCGCCTTTCATGGACGCCACCCTGATGCACAGAAAACACACAAATTCAATAAAGTATTAGAACGAAGATTAAATTTAATAATGAACATGCGAGTATTTGAAACAAATGATGCAATTAATGTATGTGTGTGTGAATAAAGGATTTCGACACTTTTTAATACGCTTTTAATGTTTTCATCTCTATGTTTGTTCGTAACTGATCTTTGGGCTCGATTTAAGCGATCAGATTTAATTTAAACGTTGTAGACTCATCAAGGACCGACGACAATAAAATATTTTGATAAGTTCATTATCTCATCATGATTAGGATCGCCAGGATGAGTGATTTTGTTTCAACTTATGAAGAGCAATTTAACCCATGTAGAATGAAAGTACCTACGTGGGACAGTGGCACAACGGATAACGCGCCTGACTACGAATCAGGAGATACTCTGTTCGAATCCTGGCTGGCTCGACATATTCGCATTTAGCCTTTGTTTTACTCACAATTAAATTAATGTAAGAACTATAGTTCCAGTCCTCCATACCGGGACTTCATTTAAATATTATAGTTTAAAAACACTAAAAAACACGTTTTTAGAGTTAAACTAAAAAGTAAAAAATAATTGTTAACATAAGAATAAAATGACTGACGAGAAAATTAATGCACTGTTCCAAAAGCGTAGGATGCTCGATATCAATAGTTATAATTTCTCACTAGTTTCATTCCGAAATGCAGAGTTAGTTTAAAAATGTCATACAAAGCACCCCACGCTTTTAGAACAGTGACATTCATTTTCTAGTCAGTAATTTTATTCTTTTGTTAACAATTTTTTTTTTTACTTTTTAGTTTGATTAACTCTAAAAGCGTGTTTTTAAACTATAATTTTTTCTATACAGAGGAAACGGAAAGAAGCGGCGTTTGCGAAAAGCAACGTCCAGATGAGAGTCAAGACAAGCGAGTTGTTTCGTCAAACCAATTATAAACTGGTTTGTCACCGTGGGTAGAGAACATTTGGTTTGGTTTGTAGCTCTACAGTCATTTGGTGCACACTTTAAGATGGGGCATGCAGTTTAAAGTGGATTTCGAACCACTACTACTACACCACACCACACCACTGTGCCCAGAGCCGAGTTGTCCCTTTACAATTTGGGAATGATGTGGGTGAGAAAATGTTTAATTGGGCTCTGTGACACTCTACGGTCATATGAGACCTGCGGTTTAAAGTGGATTCCGAACCACTACAAACATCCATGGCACTGCCGGGATTCGAACCCGATACCTGCGATACCGAGAGCCAGAGCGCTAGTCACCCGGCCATCAAGTCCCGATTTCGAACCACTAACGAACAACGCTGCCACCATCAGGATTCGAATCTGGAGCCCGAGGTATCAAAGGACCGAGCACTAGCCAATTGGTCATCTGGCCGCAAGAACCTTCGGAGTGTGAGCCAACTGTCGATCTGGTCAGAGTCGGTTTTTCCTATCATCAAAGGGATTTCTGGCGGATGCCATTTCTCACCGCCTGTCACTTGCACAGTCAGAGATAACGTGCGGTCAGATGGAGACACTCGGAGTTGGAACGATTCCCTTGTCTAATATTCTCGTCTAGATGTGGCTATATATTTAGAATAGCCTAGCATAATTGACGTTTTGATGTTATGTCGCCTCTCTCCTGAAGATGGCACTATACATAATGACCCATAAGTACTAACCAAAACTGAGAACGGAGAAGAGTCCAAGTTCCCCTCCGCGCCATAGAAACCTCACTCGCCTTCTAGTTCTGAAATAAAAATTTGCGCTTAGTTCAAAACTGCAGTATGTTACTATGATGAGCTTTTTAGGATTTGGCCCATGAGACTTGGAAGTATCAGTTAGGCTAAAAGGTTTCGAAATTCCTGGTTTAAGCTATCCATAAAACAACTCCCCTTTTCTATTTCAAATGACACAACTGGCATGTGATGATTTAAACAAGTATTATGCGACCACAATGCCCTCATCTACAACAGTGGTAGTCAACCTGGTCCTTACCGCACACTAGGGGGTGTGCCAGCTTTGTCAGAGACTAAAGCACTTTTCCTTTTTAATACGCTTTTATTTTAGTTTCACCTGCATGTTTGTAACTGACTCTTTGGGCTCGATATTGCCCTACTTTAAGCGATCAGATTTAATTTAAACGTTGTGGACTTATCAAGGACGGACGACAATAAAATATTTTGATACGTTTATTATCTCATCATGATTAGGATCGCCAGGATTAGGGATTTTATTTTAACTTATGAAGAGCAATTTAACCCATGTAGAATGAAAGTATTCAGTAAAGACATTCAAACCTACGTGGGACAGCAGCACAACGGATAACGTGCCTGACTACAGAATCTGCCTGTTCGAATCCTGGTTGGCTCGACATATACGCATTTAGCCTTTGTTTTACACACAAATTATTGTAAGAACTATAGTTCCAGTTCTCCTTACCGGGACTCCATTTAAATATTACAGTTTAAAAAAAACTAAACAACTCGCTTTTAGAGTTCATCAAACTAAAAAGTAAAAAATAAATTAATAGTTTAAAAAAAAACGCATTCAGAGTTAATCAAACTAAACAGTAAAAAATAATTGTTAACTTAAGAATAAAATTACTGACGAGAAAATGAATGTCCCTGTTCTAAAAGCGTGGGGTGCTCGATATCAAACGTTATCATTTTTCACTAGTTTCATTCCGAAATGCAAAGTTTAAAAATGTCATACATAATTTTTTTGTTTGGGGAAAAAAAACCAAATCGTTCAAATAAAAAAAATTCTTAATTCTCAAATAATTCTCTTATTCTACGTAAAAGAAGTTGAATATTTTATATTTTAATATTTTCTGCAATGAAAATGTATGCATAATTTTTTCTAAAATTTTATAATTCACAACAAGTTAAAATGGAAAATTATTTAATTGGGAATCGTTATTTATAAGGAATATTGGAGTGAAATTTTAATGACACTAAAGGCATGTAAACGTAATAATTACTTATTTAAACAATGCTGAAACTATTCAGAAGAAAACAAATTTTTTCAAATATTACGATTCTCATTTTTAAATATATAAATTTTATTATATATCTTCAAAAGATTCATATATGCACAGTTCCAATAGATTTCATCAGAGTCAAAGAAATGTTTGAATGATAAATGTGTAAAATGTTCATTATCAATTACACAAGCAGCTGCTAGTCGCCATGACCTTGATTCTTTTTTTCTTCTGAATTTCATTTGCGTTTACAAATTTCAGATAACAATACTCTTATTTTTACGTAAAAAATGACTCATGTGCTGGAAACAAATGTTAATATTTATTGCGAAAGAATTTTAATAATTTCTCTGAAATGTTTTTCCAAAATTGTTAAACAAAAGATTCTTTTGAATAATAAGTTTCCTCATAATGCTTTACGCAACTAAAAGCGTCGAATTAATTTATTCTACAACCTTGTTTCACAAAATTTTGATTACAACACAAAAACAAAGAACAAATCTTAATATAACTTCTGATTTTTAATTCATGAATATTATCAACGTCGAATGTTCTCATAAAGTACATTTTTAGAACTTATTCCGAAAACATTTAAATTATAGAAAATGAATTTCTTGAAATCACTCTATAGCAGGGGTCTCCAAACTTTTCAGCCTTCGGGCCATACTTTTTACTCCAGTAAGTACCGAGGGCCAAAACCGTTTTAACTTTTCTGCCATTATCTATAATTTCTAGACTAGTCACCGAATACGAGTAAAATTGATCCACTATTGTAAAGTGAAAAATTATAATTACATAAATCTCATTAGTATTTTCTTACAAGTGATACCCCACGGTTTCATTCGCGTTAATTTAGCTTGTCCGTTCCTGAGGGATTTTCAGGATAAAAATCATACGTTGGATTCAGGATATATACATTCAAAACATCGATATACATGCATATGCGATACTCTTTACCCCAACATAACTACCGAGGGTAACCGCGGGATGTTCACTAGTTTATAATGTTAGTGGAATTCATTTCAATTATTTGTTAGATGTTATGCTTAAGTTAAATTTTCTGCGTATTATGCTTGTCATTAAGCTATACCTAGCAAGTAAATAAAATCGAGTCATTATCATTCTGTGTTTTTTCATCCAATTTATTATATCAACGATAAGCTATTCGCTGTCACGGGCCGGATTGATGACACTGGCGGGCCGTAGTTTGGGGACACCTGCTCTGTAGCGTGGATTTCCAAAATTTTCTTGCTGGCCAGTAGTACATAGGACCTCGATACACTGGAGCCATTCTATTATTAAAATTCTTGTCCTCGTGTATGTCACGAACAGACCACCGACGGGTGTTGATGGAAAGATAGTGCTTTCCGGGAGGACTTTTAGGAGTAACTTCTCTGTATTTGCATGTCTAATGGAAGAGAATCCGGAAAAATCCCACTAGGCAGCCGGACTTTCAATGCCAGATACTCCACACACCACAAACGCCACCGAATATCCTACTTTCTGGAAGCGGCAACTACAACAATGCCGCCAGCAGATTCGAATCTCGGTCATCTTGCCCGCGAGCTGCGCATTTTACCACTGGCCCACGATTAGGGTAAGGCAGCTGGAGTGACCTGATTTATACTAGATCAAGCATATATGGGAATGGTGAGTTTTTGTGACTAGCAGGTTTAAAGTAATAATCTTGTGCCAACTTCACTTTGGCGCTATGTACCGGGAAAGAACAATCCTACAGATTTGCTTGCTCAGAAATTGCATCCCTGAATTATCTCATATGTAGATGAATCAGATTGCCAAAGTCCTGATATAGATCTAATGATAAGTGGCCTGCAGATGAATCAGATTAACAAAGTCCTGATCTAGATCTAAAAAGAAGTTAGATTAAACTTGGCAATTTTAAATTACCTGAAGAAAATCTACCGGATTATGCTGTTAAGTTTTCTATCATTATTAAGATTAGTTTCATCGATTCCTCTAATTATTAATAACTCACGAAGGACAAGAAAACAGAAAAGGAGTTAACTATATAATAAATAAAAAATTCAGAAAATACTCTTATATTAATAGTACGAAAACAATTTTTTCTAGATGTTGATTCAATACCACATTTGAGCCCCTTTGTTGGGATAAAAAGGTTATATTATGAATTAAAAGCACAGTAACCGAAAGAACGTTTACTCTATTTTGTAAATAATCTATATTTCCTGATAAATGTCTTTACAAAAAGACCGATAGAAATTTTCAGACGACAATTCGACATGCTGAAATTCAAATTATTCTTAATATTTTCCGAGAAAAAATTTAGACAGTAAGAGGAACTGTTCGATAGGCTTTGAGAAAATGTGTTCGTTGCCAATGCTAGAAGAATAAATCCTGCAGTCCTGTAACTACACATTACGATCCGTATGAAGAATGCAGTAGGCGGCCTGATGACTAATTTGGTACCGCTCTTGCCGTTGGAATCACAGGCTTCATGTCCGAATCCTGGTGGTGGCATGGATGTTTTTAGTGGTTCGGAATTCACTTTAAATTGTAGGTCCTGGCCTAGTTAGCCTAAAGTATGCCCAAAATGATCGTAGAGCTACAAACCAAATCGAAGCAGTAGGCATTGATTTGACAGGATCTCTGTTTATGAATCAAGATTGGTTGGTTTGTGGGGTTTAGTGGCACAAGGGCCAGATTTGGTCATGCTGCGCCAAAACTCTATTTTCATAAAAGCATACAGTTAAAAACGAAGCAATATATAAGTGGTAAATATTCTAAAAAGTAAAATGCAGGATGAGGTAAAAGTCTTATGATTTGTTTTGGTTCGTTCTACGGCCCTTTTGTGTAGACTTTTAGGCTGAACAGGCCGGTATCTACAGTTTAACGTGGATTCTGAACCCCCAGCAAACATCTATGCCAAAGCTAGGATTCGAATCTGAAGTCTATGGTACAAACGGGCCAGGGCGCTAGCCAATTGACGATCAGGCGGAGGTAAAATTCTTATGAAGCAAGGAGATAAAGTCTGGATTGCACTGTACGCATGCCTTGTCTACAGAGTTGGAATGGTCGGAGAGTCTATTTAAAAGTGGCTTCTTTATCAACAGATTCTTTTATTTTGTCTTTAAGACGTTTCAGTGCGAGAAGAGGTAGACCCTAAATATATTAAGATAATGACACTAACTTCAGGTGTGCTAATAATGATTTTGCTAACATTAACCCTTTGCACTCGAATTTTTTTTTTCATTCGTATTACCAGCAACTTGAAGCGATTTTAGTGAAAAGATCATATTCACATGTAAGTTTGATATACGCATTAAAAGAAACGCATTATTTATATTGTTATTTGCATTGTTTCCGTAGCAGAGCCCTCGAGCTTGAAGACAATTTTTAAATGGCTCCGCTCCGGAGCCCTCGAATGCAAAGGGTTAATTGGAATAAGGTAACGCGGTTTACAGAGGTGCAGCGAATCATCTGGGAGCTAACCCCTCTCAACTGTTGGTTAGATATGGTTTAGTTTGTCGCTCTAGTCTTGTGCCTATTTTAGGCTAAACAGATCGAGACCTACAGTTTAACGTGGATTCCGAACCACTCAAAAACATCCATGCCACCGCCAGTATTCGAACATGCAGCACCAAAGATCAGAGCGCTAGCCAATTGGACGCTCATAGTCATCTGGCCGCGGCTTATATAGAGAGAATTATTAACCATTATTCTAACTAAAATGGTTAATTAGTTAGAAACACTCTAAGAAGGGACAATTTTGACATCTGTGGAATTACAAGTCATTTTATGTGATTGTAAAGCAATTCCCTCGTTTGACTTATTTGTCAGAAGACACAGATGACTTAGTACCAGTAGCACCAGCCATGTTGAGAAATTTAGTTCCGATATTCCAAATGTTGAATGAGCCGACGCTAACAATTTTTGCAGACGGTTAAGATACAGAAAAAAAAAGCTTCTTAAAGAATTACGAACTCGTTTCCGTATCGAATAACTTAGCCAACTTATACGAAAGCATTGTCAAGATGCCCGGTATCTTAAATTGAAACCGAGTGATATTGAAGATAATATACAGAGACGCTTAAAATGGCCTCTAGCAAAAATATTTCAACTAATTTCTGGGAGAGTAGGAACAAATCGGAAGCGTACTATCCAGCAACTCAAAGAGGGGTGGGAGGTGAGGATGTTGCCATTGTGAGGCCTCCCCTGTTGCTATCAGATGTTGGAGATAGAGTGGACTCGTCCATTTTCCAACCGGCCAATCAACTCAATTAAATCAAGTTTTTTTCTGTGATGCCATACTTGTTTTTACATAATAAACAGGTTCCAAGTAATATAATTTTTTTTTTTTAAAGTCAATTCCTACTTTTTTTCACTATATTGCAGAATTTTATAAATAATTTTCATTTATTTTTTTAAGTTTATCTGGCGCTATGTATTGGTAGATACATGCAACTTAAATCTAAAAAAAAAAAATTAAATTTAATTAATGAATTAATATTTGAAAAAACTGTATTAACATCCAGTGTCATCCACTACAAGTTCAAAAAAAATGTATTTGAATTTGAGTGGATGAATAAAAGTTATTTTATGAACGATTGAAAATTTGAACAAGATATATATAGGGAGAGTTTGAGCTAATAGAAGGAATTGAATGACGAGTAATTTTGTTTGGCTTGGTTTGTCGTTCTACTGACATTTTTTTTTTTCAGACTTTAGGCTAATTAGACCCGGACCAACGGTTCAATGATTCCGAACTACTAATAAACATCCATGCCATCGCCAGGATTCGAATCTGAAACCCGGGATACCAAAGGGAAGAGTAATTTATTGATGTAGTTTTATAATATGCTATGTTGTCAATGTGTTTAATTTTAGCGATTTTATTAAATTCTTTTGTAGTTAAACTTGAATTGTTTTGTCCTCATTTAATTCCGATAGTTAAGCTTACATTGATTACTATCATGGTTTGAAATGTAAATTTTTAACTCGCTCACTAATGGTGGCGCATTTTGAATACAGTTGATTAAATGTATGATTTTATCCTTTGGAATCTGTGGGAACAGCCTATGTGATTCTTGATCCAAAATGTTTGAAGACTTTTACCTTGAAATGTTAGAAAATTTTCATAAATTAAGCAATTAAAAACATTTAAAACACTTTAATTTTATCCAAAAATAGAATAATATAGAATTTTTATTTTAATACGTAACAAATGGTATCATTTTTTAAGGAAAAATATTTGCATTAACAAATGGATTTTGTCAACATTTCAACCTAATATGTTCCAAAATTGTATATATATATTTTAAACTTTACGAAAATTAAAATATTCTATAATAACGAAACGTTAAAATCGAACTTTCATAGGAATTTTGCTATCCTTGTTCAATGCAGTTCTTGATTAAATTGTTGGCAGAACTCTGTATACATTAAAAATAAAACCAATTTTTTACTCTTGTGACTTTACAAAAAAAAAGAAGCGAAACTAATGAATAGAATACTATAATTTAAAAAAAGCTATTTACACTACGAATATTAAATGTGTACGAACTTACTTGATCTTCTGCGCTGGTCGTATAGTCAGCAAAAATATATAAGGCGTCTGGACTTTCATCTTAATAGTATTTTCATTATCAAATCTCGTACCATCTTGCTGAAATATAAATATGGAGCATTGTTATAAAAAGCTATGTAATCGAGGAAATTTATTTATGTATGTTCACTCTTTTTACTTAACAGGTGGTCTGAAAGGTTCATAGGCTGACACATAGACGGCGCTATTAGTATTAAATCCATATAATTTTTAGTTAGCCCTAACCCTCAAAAGACACGTGTATAAATTTGACAGCTGTTACACTATTAGTATGCGAGTTATAGCATTTTTAGAGTTCATCACGTGCAGTTCACTCGGCTGACTGTCGATTGGACTCCGGCGTGAAATGATGGAGCCATGTTTCATCCATTGATACATATCGACGCAAAAATTCGGATTTATTACGATTGAACAGCTCCAAACACTGCTTAGAATCATCAATTCGTTGTTGTTTTGGGTCGATTGTGAGCCTGCGCGGCACCCACTTTGAACAGAGCTTTCGCATATCCAAATATTCATTCACGATATGTCCAACACGTTCCTTTGATATCTTTAGGGTCTCAGCTATCTCAATCAACTTCACATTACGGTTATCAGAAATTATTTTGTGGACTTTTTTGATGTTTTCGTCGGTAACAGCCTCTTTGGGGCACCACTGCGTGCATCGTCCTAGGTGCTCATTTCGCCTCGTTTAAATTTAGCAAACCACTTCTCTACGGTTGATTTTCCTGGTGCAAAGTCCGAATAATGTTTATCAAGCCAAGCCTTGGCTTCAATAGTATTTTTTTTTCGCCAAAAAGCAATGCTACACACGAAATTCCTTTTTATCCATTTTTTTCAAACAAACAAAAGTTGCTTCAATAAAAATGCTATAACTCACATACTAATAGCAACAGCTGTCAAATTTATACACGTGTCTTTTGAAGGTTAGGGTTAACTAAAAATCATATAGATTTAATACTAGTAGTACCATCTATGTGTCAGCCTACGAACCTTTCAGCCACCTGTTACAATTCACTTAAGAAATTTATTGCCGTTTAAATTTATTAAACAATTTATAAAATAGGGTTTATTAATTTTTTTATTTATACATCAATATAGCAGTGGTATATCTATTAATCTGTTAAGAATATAAATTATGCCTTTTATAACAATTGCATTAAAATATGCATTTTAATCTAAATGGTTCATATTGAAAACAATAAAATTAATAACAAATAAGCTTCAGAATACGACGAATAATACGAAAAATAAGAACCAATAACCAATAGAATTAATAAAATAAAGTCAACATACTACCTCAAAAGTATTATATCTCTATTAGTACTAATACTTTTGAGGTAGGTGTACTAATTGCCTCTATTGGTACACCCTCAAAAATGACTTTTTTTTTTATGAAATTATAAAAACTGTAAAGCTGCAATATTTTTTTGTATTAAAATTAAGTACAAATTTTATTCATCTATTTAAATATAAACAAAAGAAAAACTATTCAAACTAAAAATAATTTCTTGAAAGAAAATCGCATAATACAAGTTTGGGGCGAAATGAATACGGGGACCTGATGGCCGAGTGGCTAGCGCTCGGTACCCTAGGTTTCGGGTTCTAATCCCGGCTTGCCCATGGTTGTTTGTAGTGGTTTGGATTCCACCTTTAAACCCTGTCCTAATAGGAGAGTTGCGGGGGCATTGTTACTCCGCGTCCGTGGCTTATCTTCAAGTTACACGCACCCCCTGTATAATGCAAAGTGAGTAATGTTTGTGCAGGACTTGCCTTAAGGCATCAAAGACAATTGTCTAAGTGGTTGCCAGCTGCATTAGAACGGAAAAAAAAGTTTGAATACACTTGATATAGAATGAGAAATTGAATAACTTATGCATTGAAAATAGTTTAATAACATGCACCTTGGGCTTATGAATCAATGATAGTTTGAACCCCCATTTATTTGATCCTGACCTAGAAATTGAAGCAATAAGATTTTGTATGATGTCTGGTATAATTTCGGACCACCCACGCAAAAATGCATCTTTTAAGGAATTTATCACAGCACACTTTTTCAAATTTTTCTGTTGAGTTCACCCCATATTTGTTTGATGGGTTTTAAATTTGGTGAATGAGAAATAGTATGGAGTTGTACAGGTGCTTTGTCAAGATTTGGTTTGTCGCTCTACCGTCATTTTGTGAGCACTTTAGGTTAATTAAACCGGGACCCTACAGTTTAACATGGATTTCGAACCATTCACAAACATCCATGCCGCCGCCATGATCTGAAGCTGAATCCTGTGGTACCAAAGGCCTGAGCGGTAGCCACTTGGCCATCAGATTGACATCACTTTGATAAGGAGCCTTTTTTTTCACAATATGACGGTTTTTTTGAGATCGTTTTCATGCGGAAAGATCCATTGGCTTTCATACTGTAAACAGATGCCTGAACATTATTTTTTCTTTCTAATGCAGCTGACAAACACTTAGATAGCTTAGTCTTGGATGCCTTAAGGCAAGCGATTCACAGACGTTACTCACTTTGCATTACCCAGGGGGCGCGTGTAACTTGAAGATAAGCCACGGACGTGGAGTAACAATGCCCCCGCAACGCTCTATTAGACCGGGACCTACGGTTTAAAGTAGATTCCGAACCACTACAAACATCCAGGGCACCGCCGCGACTCGAACCCGAACCCTGTGATACCGAGCGCAAGTCACTCGGCCATTCAGGCCCATGCCTGAACATTAATTTGCAATAGTTTTATGTGTTTGAAATGATATATTCCAACTTCAATGAAGGTTAATTTCCTCAACATCAACCAACCAACAGTGATCCCCCTCTTTAAACCACGACTCCTCCTTTAACAGGTTTAACCGTTGAAACGACAATTATGAGTTCGTTTCTGCGTTGCCCAATTTTGCTACATTCCTCACTTACGAAAATATGATACTCTTATGGATAAGAAGGAAATATTTCCCCAAAAATTAAAATACTTATGAATCTATCCATCACAAAAGTTCAGCCTTTTATTGTTTTGATCTGGGAGCGAATGGGTTTCTATGTAAATTCTGCCATCAAATCCAGCGGCCTGATGGCCAAGTGGCTAGCGCTGTGGCCTTTGGTATCCCAGGCTTCAGGTTCGAATCCTGGCGGTGGCATGGATGTTTGTGAGTGGTTCGGAATCCACTTTAAACTGTAGGTCCCGGTCTGTTTAGCCTAAATTGTGTACGAGATGACCGTAGAGCGACAAAAGGAACCAAATCTGCCATGAAATCCTTCAGATCAGAGGACTCTGAATTATTTCATCATTAATACTCTTATTTGAAGTAGTCGCAACATATTCAGTTACTTGAGTTTTGGTTTGTCGCTCTACAGTTTTTTTTCTGTTAATTAGACCGGGACATACCAGTTAATGTGGATTCCGAACCACTCACAAACACCCATGCCAGAGCCAGCATTCGAATCTGAATTGATTATCCCTTTATTAACAATCCACGAATAAACAAGTAATATATAAAAAAAAAAAAAAAAAAAAATTTAAATTCAATTCCTACTTTTTTTTTTACTCTATTGCAGAAAGTCCTTTATAAATAGTTTTTCATCATTTTTAAGTTTATCTGGCGCCATCTATTGGTAGATATATGCAACTTAAATCTAAAAATAACTAAAATTAATTAATTGAATTTAATTACTGAATTAATATTTGAAAAAACTGTATTAACATCCAGTGTCATCCACTACAAGTTAAAAAAATGTATTTGAATTCGAGTGGATGAAAAAGTATTTTATTAACGATTGAAAATTTGAACAAGATATATATAGGGAGAGTGTGAGATAATAGAAGGAATTGAAAAATAAGAGAAAAAACGTTATCCGTACAATAGAAAATACTCTTATATTAATAGTACAAAAACAATTTTTTTCCAGATATGAATTCGATACCACATTTGAGTTCCTTTTTTGGGATGAAAAGGTTAAGAGTTAAAAAGCAGAGTAACTGAAAGAACTTTTACATTATTTTTTAAAACACCTATTCTGCCTGATAAATGTCTTTCCAAAAAAATTAATTGAAAATTTGGCGTGCTGGAACTGAAATAATTCTTACTATTTTCCGAGAGAAATTTTAGACAGTGAGAGGAACTGTTCGATAGGCATTGAGAAAATGTGTTCGTTGCCAACGCTACAAGAATAAATCCTGCAATGCTGATCCTGCGACTTCACCTTACGATGGTGTGATTTAGTTTGGTTTGTCACTCTGCAGTCACTTTCTGCCCACTTTTGGCTAATTATACCGCGAACCTACAATTTAATATTGATTCTGAGCTATTTACAAACATTTATGCCACCGGTAGGATTCGAACCTGAAGTCTGTGGTCTGAAGGCCAGAGCACTAGCCAATCGGCCATCAGGTCGCTTTATGATAACGTGATCTCTTTGAAGCAATAGGCATTAATTTGACAGGACTTCTGTTTATGAAGCAAGAAGTTAAAGTTTCAATTGTACTGTACACATGGTTTGGTTTGTTGCTCTACAGTCACTTTCTGCACACTTTTGGCTAATTAGACCGGGATCTACAATTTAACGCGGAGTTCGAACCACGGTCGTGTTAATAGTTTCATTAATTTTCGATCTAAATATCACTCTTCAAGAGAATACGGGTTTATATCCCATTAACAGGAAGCAATTATTTTAATATTCATATAAACATACACAAGGTTATATTCTTGGTGGTGGCATACACTTTAATTGCTGCTTTAAACATTGAGTGGATTCAATGACACTGACTTTCGCGTTGCCACTGAGATTACCTTTAATAGTTTTCCAATTTTATACAATGCGATCAATACAATTCAAGCAATTACTTCTGAAAAATCTTTTTAGAAGTCTTTTTATCCTTCCTTTTCTATATAAATATCTAGCAATAAGTGCCGTTATTGGTTTGGTTTGTCACTCAACAGTCATTTTGTGTACACTTTAACCTAATTAGACCGGGAACTAGACTTTAACTTAATTTTCTAAGCCCTAACAAACATCTATGCCCCAGCCAGCATCCGAACCTGAAGCCTGTGGTTAAGCTAAAGAGTTAGCCAATCGGCCATCAGGCCACCAGTCACTTGAGGAGCGGACAATTTAGTGTTTAACTTTACTTTTCTCACCATTGCTTGAGCATTGATGGCATTATTTAAAATCTTTGGACGTCCACTACGAGGTTTGTTAAAAATATGTCTAGTCCCGCTTTTCGAACAATTTTTGCAATGTCAACAAAAGATTTTTTAAATTATCAAATTCCGAACGTTGTCATCAATATCCGGCCACGGAACCCTTTTAACTGGAACAGTAACAAGACAAATTGTATACCCCTTTTCAATAATAGCGTGCAATATTTTTGTCCCTGTTTTAACAAAATTGAAATTGTGTGACGTTCTACAAAAGAGTTGTTGCTGTTGTTGTTGTTGTTGTTTCTTAACCCACTTAGCAGACATCTAAGGCCAAGCCCACGAGCCCATAGCACTCATGATTGAAGGGGAAGGAAGCAGCTTCTGTAGTGATGGAGCACCCGTAGGTAGAAGTCTGACTTTGGCTCCGTGACGCTCTTACAATCATATGAGACCGGGACCTATGGCTTAAAGTGGATTCCGAACCGCTACAAACATCCATGGTACCGCCGAGACTCGAACCCGAAACCTGTGCCCCCGAGCGCCAGACACTCGACCATTCAGGACCCTTTGAATGCCAACGGCACGCGGTGTTCCCAGGTGGTCGCCCTCCCAAGTACTGACCGCGCCCGATGATGCTTGAGTTCGGCAGCATGGTATGGCCGCTACCACCTGTATATAGATTTTTGCGACACCAATTTTTCATTTTGTAGAGGTGATTTGCTGTAATTTACTTATATAAAATATTATTTATAAAACGTAATATTACTTTAAAATTTCATTTTTTAAAAATATTTACATTATCTTAAATCTCGTTATTTTAATAGGTGTATGTTGACTTTGGGACTGATTATAAGGCACCTGGCAACCGTACCCTGGCAATTGCTGCGTCTTTGCTTGCTCGACCAACCCTGGCATTTGCTGCGTCTTTGCTCGCTCGATCTAACCTGGTATTTGCTGCGTCTTTGCTCACTCGATCTAACCTGGTATTTGCTGCGTTTTTGCTCGCTCGATCTAACCTGGTATTTGCTGCGTCTTTTGCTCGCTCGATTTTACCTTGGTATTTGCTGCGTCTTTGCTCGCTCGATCTAACCTGGCATTTGCTGCGTCTTTGCTCGCTCGATTTACCTTGGTATTTAAAAATCTATGATGATGACTTGATACGGAGTACAAGAATTTTAGCTATTAATTATCATAGTATTAAAAATATGTTATGCATTAATCTAGAGTACAGCAATCTTGTAAAATTTGCTAAAAATAGCTTTGAATTTGTGACAACATTTATTTACAATTTTTTGACTGGATCCAATTAATTTTTGGAAGAAAAGGTTTTAGAAACCATTATCTATTAACTCACTGAATTTATATTTAGATTTAAAACACATATTTTAAAAATGGTTAATAGTATTTTTTAAATTGTACAAAAAGAAATATTTTTTATGTTCTTGGCAGTTATTTAAGTTCATGGGATCTTACGATGGAAAGGCCAGTATTTATCAGTAACAAATGCAATATAAATATTATTCGATTATATTATGCTTATTAATTATATTATCATTCAATATATTATGAGATTATAAATAAATTGAATTCATGATTGTTGACAAAATAGATGCAATACAAACAAATATTTGAACAACAAACAAAATATAACAAATATCAGAAGAGGACTTCGAATCAATGAGAATTTCCTCAAGAAATATTAAACACAAAATCAAAACGTTTGATAATTAAATCGGTACGCCAGTTACCAGTTTAGTAGGTGTACAATCTCTCACCAGAATGAAAGCATACTACTGCACACTACAAAACCAGATTAAAAAAAAATGCAAAACTAGATCAAACAAGGTTAAAAAATAAGATTCGAAGCTGTTACCCAGACTTTAAAAAAATGGTCTGAATAATTTTTTAATTAATTTTAGTATAATAGAAAAAGTAAAATCCTGAATACAGTCAAATTTGGTTTAATGCTGTCCTTTTTCAATTCCTTCTATTAGCTCAACACTCTCCCTATATATATCTTGTTCAAATTTTCAATCGTTCATAAAATACTTTTTATTCATCCACTCAAGTTCAAATACATTTTTTTTGAACTTGTAATGGATGGCACTGGATGTTAATACAATTTTTTCAAATATTAATTCATTAATTAAATTTAATTAATTAATTTTAGTTTTTTTTAGCTTTAAGTTGTATATATATCTACCAATAGATGACGCCAGATAAATTTCAAAAAATGTATCGAAATTATTTGTAAAGGACTTTCTGCAATAGTGAAAAAAAAGTAGGAATTGACTTAAAATGTTTTTTTTTCATATTACTTGTTTGTGCTATAATTCCATCAAGTGTATATTATGAATAAAAATAAATTAAAAAATGCAATTCAAAAAGAAAACAAATGGCTGTCAAATTAACATACAAATTAAAAAAAAAACCAGACAGCCTATTTAATATATCATCCTATTACCACGAATGCTATTAGATGTGAGGTAGTAAGTACTACATGAGGTTTCAGTTTACATATTTCCTATATGGGACTTTTTTTATGCGGCCCCATTTATTGCATAAATTTAAAAAAAAAAAGTTTTGTAAATAATATATTTTATAGCTACTTATGAAGTATCAAGATATTTTTTCTTTATGCGGTCCCTATTTTCCGCAAGAAAACAGGTTTGACTATATAGACCATTTGAGATTTACCGGTATACAAGCCATGAAATCTCTTTAAGAATACAATAAAAACATGTATCTGATAAAATTCATCGCTAGGTAAGTACACAATGGAATACTAATTGATAGTTACGCATGCTTTTGATAGTTTATCAAAGTGCTTCAGATAATTTCACACACTGTCGTAATTGTTATCAGTTTCAGTGTTAATTTAATCATTGTCAACTGCGGTACTACTCTGCCCAAAAAGTAAGACCCATTTTTAATTTAAAATTCACGGGTCTTATGGAATTTCAGTTTTTTTTCTTTTTTAGGTTGCTGGCACTGCCCTTGACATCTGTGTGAAATTGGACATCAAAATATTCATTAGTGTTTGAATTACGCTTGGCTTTGTGAGACGCTAAAACTGGTTCCGGCGATTTTTGAAATGTCTGAATTAATTGAGCAAAGAACTTGCATTACATTTTGTTTGCGGAAATGTATAGAAAGTTGCAGAAGGCATTCGGTGAGCATTCTTATATCGGAAAGAAATGTTCAGAAGTGGTATAAGCTGTTCAAAGTAAGAGAACGCGTTGAAGACGAAGTGAGCTCTGCTCGACCATCAATCTCAACCGACGAAGCTCACGTCCAAAAAAACTAAATATTTGGTGCTTGCAAACCGTCGATTTACAATTAGAGACCTTGCTGATGATGTTGGAATTTCAAAAGGACCGGTTAATTCCATTTTGGGCCTCAAACGCGTCAAATCTCGATTGTCACCGAAAATACTGAATGCGCCAGCTCACACTGCATTGATTCTTCGTGATTTTTTGCAAAAAATAAAACCCATATCGTTCCCCAACCACCGTATTCACACCGTGTGACTTATGGCCATTTCCTAAACTCAAAAGTCCACTCCGTGGACACCGTTTTGAGTCGATTGAAGAGATTCAGAGTGAATCGCTGCGCGCTTTGAAGGCCATCCCTGCCGATGACTTTTTAGTATGCATTGAGGATTGGAAAAAAAGTTGGCATAAGTGCATTGTGTCTGGAGGGGATTACTTTTAAGGCGATGAAATAAATTTGGAAGAATAAATAAAGAGTTTTTTTTGAAAAAAAAAATTGGTCTTACTTTTTGGGCACAGTAGTAAAACCGTTTCCGATTGTGACAGGAATATCTGGTTCTTTATTTTCAAGAAGTGACAGGATTAACCATGTACTAGAAGCTAGTATAATTTCTTTAAACTTTCAATCAAAATTAATTTAATATATGTATATATCGTTACACAATTGTGTCGTGATGATATTTAGTTAGTTAGTGTGTTTGGTAAACTTGTATAAATAATTTGTATAACGTAAATATAAAATAATTCTATAAACACTATATAAACTCGGAATAAAAATACAAGGGCAGACTAATTTCTTGCTTAACTACGCACATAAGTGTTATCGGATCAAGTCAAAGTGCAAATTTTGGTAGCCAACCTTTTAAAGCAAAAATGCAAATGAGTAAATCCTCTAATATGTTAACAATTAATAAAAATTTATGTTTGGTTCATTTTTATAAGTAGTAATGTCTGAGAAAAAGGTCATTTTAGCGTTTCCAGTATACAAGACATAGAACCTCTTTAAAAATACAATAAAAACATGCATCTTATAGACGTAAATTAGAAAAAAAAATTCTATAAACAGTATATTATTTCGTAATAAAAATGTAAGGGCAGACTATTTTTTTGATTAGCGACATATAATTAGCGGATCAAGTCAAATAAAAATTAGGGTAGTCAATCTTGTAAAGCAAACATTTAAATGATTAAATTTGATTAACTAGACATTTGGTTAATTTTTAGAAACATAATTTAAATTGAAAACACTAAATTCCTTAAACAGTAAATACAGGAAAAAAAATAAGTCATAGATTTCTGTCTTGATTAATGACATATATAATCAAGGATCGAGTTTTATCGGATCAAATTAAACACAAATTAGGTTGGCCTACTTTGTAAAATACCAGGAAATTACTATTGTCAGGAAATAAACGTATATGAGCGAAATATCAGAGAGGAATATAAATGAGCTAATTATATTGTTAAATAAGATAGTATGTTTGGTTATTTTTATAAGCAGTTTATGGAATTTAAAAATTTCAAATAAACATTATATAAACTCGAAATAAAAATATAATATGTAACGACATTCACATTGAGAAACATTCATTAACTTATATTATTACGGTATTTATTAACGATATTGACTAACTGTACTTGTAAGAGTTATCGGATCAATTCAAACACAAATTAGGGTGATTAATCTCATAAAAATAATAGTGCATTAATACTGTATTGGAAAAATGTAAATGACTAGTTTAATCCATAAAATGTTGATTATTTTTATAAGACGTTATTATGATTGAAAACAATAAATTCCATGAACAGTACACAAACTCGAAATATAAATATAAGGCATAGATTACTGACTTTCTTGACTAATATTTATAAGAGTTATCGGATCTGGTAAACAAAAATTAGGCTGGGCTACCTTATAAAAGACTAGAGCATTAATATTGTCTTGGTAAAAATGTAGATGGTTATATAATTTAATCACATTAAAAGTTAGCTATTTTTTGTATTATTAACAGCCGTAAAACCATTTTTATTAATTTAAACAATAAATTCCATAGAACGTACACAAACTCGAAATTGAAATATATGCCATATATTATTTTCTCTACTAACGATATTTTATAACAGCTATAGTAAACAATATAAAATTTTTTTTTTAAAAGTCAATTCCTACTTTTTTTTCACTATACTGCAGAAAGTCCTTTATAAATAATTTTCATTCATTTTTTTAAGTTGATCTGGCGCCATCTATTGGAAGATATATGCAATAATAATAAAAAAACTAAAATTAATTAATTAAATTTAATTACTGAATTAATATTTGAAGAAACTGTACTAACATCAAGTGCCATCCATTACAAGTTAAAACAAAATGTATTTGAATTTGAGTGGATGAATAAAAAATATTTTATAAACGATTGAAAATTTGAACAAGATATATATAGGGAGCGTGTGAGCTAATAGGAGCTTAAAAAAAAAGCAATTGGCTGTTTAACAGCAATTCAAACACAAATTAGGCTGTCCAACCTTATAAAATACTAGCGCATTGAAAGTCTCTTGAAAAAAAAATTGTAAATGATTATATAAATTAATCACATAAAAAGTTAGCTATTTTTTATAATCTGCTTATATTATTGAAAACAAATTCCATCTAAAGTACACCAATGCGAAATGGAAATCTAAGGCATATAAATATTGTTAGTCGAGAAAATAATCTAAGAATTTTCAATCGATCAATTTAAACACAAATTAGGCTTAGACACAACTTTATTAAAAACTAGTGCATTAATATTATCTTGGAAAAAAAGTATATGATTATATAATTTATTCACATAAAATATTGGTTATAATTTTATAGACGTTTATATAATTGAAAACAATAAATTCCATAAGCAGTACTTAAACTTGACAGCAGTCATAGATTACTTTCTTGACTTACGATATTTATAAGAATTATTGGATCAAATGACGCAAAAATTAGGATAATTGACTAATCTTGTAAAATAACAGGGCATCAATGATAAAATTGCCATAAAAACAAATGTAACTGATTATATAATTTAATCACATAGTAAGTTGGTTATTTTTTGTAAGGACAACATACCAGGACATTAATAATGTTCAGAAAGAAATGTACATGGTTAAATAATTTAATCACAAAGAAAGTTGGTTAATTTTTATAATATTGTTTATACAATTGAAAACTATGAATTCCATAAACAGTGCAAAAACTTGAAATATAAATGTAAGACAAAAATATCGTTAGTCAAAAAAGTAATCTAAGAATTATCAAATCAATTAAAACATAAATTATGCTTGAATACCTTATAAAATACTAATCCATTAATATTGTCTTGGGAAAAAGAGTAAATGACTATGAAATTTAATCACATAAAACGTTGGTTATTTTTATAAACCGTTTATATTATTGAAAACAAATTCTATAAACAGTACACAAACTCTAAGATTATTTTCATGCTTAACGATATTTATAAGAGTTATCGGATCAGTTTAAACAAATTACTTAGGCTACCTTTAAATTACTTAAATTATAGGCTGGCAAACCTCCTGAATTACTAAACTATTAATATTGTCTTGGGAAAAAAATGTAAATAATAAATTTAATCTCGTAAAACGTTAAGATCAAAAACGCACATTAGGCTGTTTTACAGGCTAACCTTATAAAATACTAGTGTATTAATATTGTCTTGGGAAAAAATGTAAATGATTATATAATTTAATCGCATAAAACATTGATATTTTTTTTATAATACGTTTATATTATTGAAAACAATAAGTTCTATAAAAAAGTATACAAATTTGATTTAGAAATATACGAGATTACTTTTGGATTGCATAAATTACTTCCTTGAATTATTACAAGGCAAATATTACTTTTTTGACTAAGGATATTTATAAAAATTATCGGATCAATTTAAACACAAATTAGGAGGGCCAACTTCATAAAACAACAGCGCATTAATATTGCCTTGGAAACAATTATTAAATTTTGTAATTTAATCACTAAAATGCTGGTTATTTTTACTAGCTGTTTATATTATTAAACAATAAACAGTACGCAAACTCGAAGGCATAAATTACTTTTTTGACTAACAGTATTTATAAGAATTATCAGATCAAGTTAAAAAAAATTAGGCTGGCTAACTTCATAAAATACTAGTACATTAGTATTGTCTCGGAAAAAAATGTAAATGATTATATAATTTAATCACATAAAACGTTATTTTTTTTAAACCGTTTATTTAAATTTCATAAACAGTACACAAATAGAAATATAAGGCATTGATTACTTTCTTGGCTAATGATATTTATAATAGTTATCAGATCAAGTTAAACATAAATTAGGTTAGGTTAGGTTAGGTTAGGATCAAGTTAAACATAACCCCTATATAAAAAAATAGAGCATTAATATTGCATTGAAAAAATGTAATGATTATATAATTTAATCACATAAAACATTGGCTATTTTTTTATAAGACGTTTATATAATTGAAAACTATGAATCCCATAAGCAATATATAAACTCGAAATAAAAATATAATGCAGGGCAACATTTGTATTGAGAAACATTTATTCACTTAAATCATTACGATATTGTATAACGATATTTGTTAGAGTTATCGGATTGAGTTGAACAGAGATTAGGTTATCCCCTATATAAAAAAAACTGAATTAATATTGTATTGAAAAAATGTAAATGATTACATAATTTAATCAGAGAAATTTGACTATTTTTTTGTAAGATATTTATACAAATGAAAACTATAAATTCCATAAACAGTACACAAATTCGAAATAGAAGACATAGATTACGTTGTTGACTAACAATATAAGATTTATCGGATCAGGCTGGTCAGCCTTATAAAATAATATTACATTAATAATGTCTTGGAAAAAATGTAAATGATTGCATAACTTACATAAAACATTGGCTATTTTTTTTTTATAAGCCATTTATATTATTGAAAATAATAAATTCCATAAAAAGTACACAAACTCGAAATAGAAATATACGAGATTACTTTCTTGAATTATTACAAGGTAAATATTACTTTCTGGATTATGGATATTCATAAGAATTATTGGATCAAGTTAAACACAAAATACTAGTGCATTAATATTGTCTAGAAAAAAATGCAAATGATTATATAATTTAATCGCAGAGTAAATAGGCTCTTTTTTTTATAAGAGGCTTATATAATTGAAAACTATAAACAGTACACAAATTCAAAATAAAAATATAAGAAATAGATTTTTTTAAATCAAGTATACAAACAGTAGCCTAATCAGGCTGTCCTACCTTGTAATAGACCAGTTCATTCGTATCCTCTCTCTTAATGGTAAGTGTGACCTGGAAGTTGGTGCCCTTTACACTCATGGTTCAATGACTGAGGAATTGGGCAGGCGAGCACGCAGGGAGAGGCGGTTCAAGCACGTGAGATATGCCGGTCGCATCAATTATCTCATCTCCCGAAGCGCTGATTATTCGCCAAAAAGGGAGAGAATTTTCTTTTGTTGGCACATGCAGGTAGAAAACGCGATTTCTCGGAATTCAATCAACTCGTTCATTTTTTTTCTTCTTTCTTCTTCCTCTGATGGTTGAAAGAAGTAGGGCAGGAAATAATTAATGGCGCAGGAAATTAAAAAAGAAGAGCATGTAAATGAATGTGTGTTGTGTTTGTTTATTGTTTTAGGGAGATTTTTGCGTTGAGTTAGATGCGGCGATATTTAGATTTTTTTTTGTCCCGGAATGTTTTTGGCGGTCTGGTGGCCAATTGGCTAGCGCTCTGGCCTTTGGTATCACAGGCTTCAGGTTCGATGGCGGTGGCATGGATGTCTATTAATGGTTCGGATTCCATGTTAAACTATAGGTCCCGGTCTAATTTGTCTAACGTGTTCACAAAATGATCGTCGAGCGACAAACCAAACCAAACCCGAAATGTTTTAGGTATAAAGAAATGCATGTATGCTAAGGCACTAAATAGGCACTTTTCACAAAGTCCTATTTAGTAATCCTATTTAATCCACACTACTTTCTTTTTTTAAGTCCAAGCATTTTTCACAGTTGGAGTCCAATCTTCTTCTTCATTGGCGCAATAGTCCCATGGTGGACCGTCTGCCTACTGGCAGATTTCGAGACAGCTGGTTTTATTTTTACGGAGTAGGGTTGTCAGCTCTACGTCCAATGTTCTACAGTAATATCAGATCGGGATCTATGGTTTAAAGGGGATTCCGAACCACTACAAACATCCATGGTCCCGTCAGTACTCGAATCCGAAACCTGTGGTACCGAGCGCCACTCACTTGGCTATCAGGTCCCTATAAAGAAATGCATCTATGATATAAATCCAAATAGACACTTTTCACAGCTAGATTGTTAGAGAGGGTTCGAATCCTATGGTGACGTCCTTTGCAATCTTCTTCATTGGCGCAAACCTCACAGTGGACGTTTGTCTATTGACAAATTTCGAGAAAGGACATGTTTTCTTTTTGCGGAGTAGGATTGTCAGCCTTACATCCAACGCTCAGCAGTCCTATCAGACCGGGACCTACGGTTTAAAGTAGATTTCGAACCACTACAAGCATGCATGGCACCTCGGGCACTCGAACCCAAAATCTGTAGCACCGAGAGCCTGAGCGCTAGTTACTCGGCCATCAGGCCAAACTTTACAATCACCACACTCAAAAACGAGTTAATTGGATGGAGATTGTCTAAAAGATTTCATATAAAGAGTCAGGTTGTCTGGTAGCCCGATTTGGAGCCCACTGGCAACATGCGCAGCTAGTATGAGGGAGGTTGTAGGATCATATCCGCTAGTGCTGTTGTTATAGTCAATGCTTTCGGAAAGGTTACAGATGGCGATAATATTAATGAGCGTAATTCATCTCGTATAGATAGTTAGGCTGTCTGGTGGGAGTTTTCCGGTTTTCTCCCATGCGACACACAAATGCGAGACAGAAGCACCTAAAACCCCTTCCTGGAAGGTATTTTCCCCCTCAACACGTGTCAATAGGCTGTTTGTAATAGATGAAGCCTACCAATGTTTTATCTTTTTTTTAACTTAAGAGGCTACATAGCTCAAGGTAAAAAAAAAAAAAAAATTCGAATTTAATTGTTTTGCACTTTATGTAGGAGAAACCCAAACAAAAATCCTATTCTAGCTCCCTTGTATTTTATTATATGTGGCAGAAATCCCAAACATCCTATTCTAATTGCTTTGCATTTTTATTAGAAGTAACCTGAAAAAATTGGATTCATTGAGACGCCTATACACACGGCTAAATTGTCGTCGAATCTCCTCATTTTTTTTAAGTAGTCATTTGCAATGGACGTTGCTATCGAATTCATGACAATACGAATTTGAAATAGAATCTGATATCTAATCGAATACCATTATTATTACCAATCGAATATTGAATCTTTAACATCACCTACACACACACTCAGTAGGCCATGAATTGGGCAGACAGATGACATTGAAAAAAATAAAAACATCACACATGACCTATTTAGAGAGAGACCATCACACATGACCTATTGTGAGAAATTTCTTTAATAGCAGAATTCGAGTTTTAGAACTTTGTCCACATGGAAATTCTAGAAAATGTATAAATGAACAAAACGACACATTAATATTATTTGTGGTATTTAAAAAGAATAAACATTTAAGGGAGTTGGAATTTTCATTACAAAAAAAAAAAAAAAAAAAAAAAAAAAAAAAAAAGATTTCGCATCAAAATATCTTATTTTGATTTTTATCTTATTTTGATTTTTATCTTATTTGACTTATCTGCATTTGTTATTTTGAAATAAAAATATCATTCAATAGTTATCAAATTTTAAAGATTAGATATCATCAGATATCTCCAAATCTTATTAGATACTACAAGTGTTATCGATAAATTTTTCAAACAAAGCTTTTTTAATTTCGATGCTAGAATTTATTTTCACTGAATAAATTATATTTCTCTCTGAATTTTCATACTGAAATACTTTTTTTATTTAGGTTTGGTTTGTCGCTCTGCAGTCATTATGTGCACACTCCAGGCTAATAAGACCGGGAACTACGGTTTAAAGTGGATTCAGAACCACTAACAATCATTCGACCCTGAAGCCTATGGTACAAAGGCCAGAGCGCTTGCTAATTGGCAATCAAAACACCTTTTTATCAAGGAGAATGATAGTTTTATTGATTATTGTAAATTTCTAAACATTTTTTTAGATATAATGCTTCGAAAATATTATTTTTTAATAAAAGTAAAGTAGCGAAGAGGAGATGGCAATATTTTCTGTTCCCATACTGGCCTTAGAAATTAAAAGTTTGGAAATTACTTCTTTAAGATATCAGGAAATATATTTCATACAAGAAACATAAATTTCACTCATTCTAGGTAGTAAGATACAAAATACAAAATGGTTTAAATATTTGTTACATGGAATGAAAAAAATGCAAGCAGAATGGGCGCTGTCGTGTTGCTCTCTAGTATTTTAATTAATTTAACTATTACCTCTAATCACGAATCAAAAGCAAAACAAATCAGATACTATTATAGAATTAATTGCGTTGTGTTCTTAGATAATAACCCAGGAAATTAAAATTTTACCTAAACGACAATCAGCATGGTGTGCACTGTCTGCAGGAAATAATACTCAGGATACATACAATCATAGACATTAGATTTATTATAATAAAATAGATATTAACAAATGAATTAATTTCGAATTAAATGCAAACAGGGGCCCCACCAATATTATACAATTACGTACAAACATAATACACTTAGATTTAACTAAACACAATACATTAGATAAAAATAGAAATTAAATCAATTCTTGTAATTTTAACCTTCACTCATATCTATCACAAGCAATTCAATTACAAGAAAAGGACGAGGCACTAAATTCTGTCTGTTGAGTTCATATGCAAAAAGGACGGAGAAATGTGCGCTGAACTCGCACTGAGCATTCAATATCACTTTATAGAGTTATTCAAAATCTGTATCTGAATGCTGAATACATTAAAAATACAATATTCAAAGGAAATGATAAAATATTGCAAAGAGAAATCAAACAATCAAACGAGTACTCATCTCAAACTTTGTCATCGGAACGTTGAACCTTTCGTCCGCAAAATCCTCGACTGTAACGGCAAATCTCAAAAGTGATCGTTGTCAAATTGGCAAAAACAGATTGTGCTTTACATTACTACGCACAATTTTGGTCGCATTTTGCTGCTGTGATGTCTCAATCCCTGATCATCTTGGATTGTCTTGCAGCCGAATTCATCACCTGGTGCAGCAGCTAACACTCAGTTTTTCCATTTCTATCACACCATCGTCCAGTCTCAGTCCAAAAAAAGCCACTTGTTCTGTCCACCACCGCTTATAAGCACGAATCATGACCGCGTCATCGCTGACGTCATTCCAGGCTTCGATTGGTCGAGAACCCGGTTCCAGACGGGGTGACAGGAGCCTGAGGCTCAATTCGTACTTCATGGGGTCCGCCATCTTCTACCCTGACCACACCGGAAGTCAAACAACAACCCCTACCAAGAACTGAGTTTGAATGAAAATGGCACAACTTAAGACTTTTCTTTCTTCTCTTCCTCTTTTTCTTTTTATTATTATAATTATTATTATTAATCAGGATTTGAAAATGTTTCACACATAATTTAACAAATTGCAACTTTATGAATATCGAAATACAATGACAAAACAAAACAAAAAAAACATATAATTTGCAACCAAATTTAAACACATAATACATAAATTTACACATTTCCCATCCATTTCCTAATTACGTCTCATTCACTGAGTGGGTGGATGACAGCGCCACAACAGCGCATCCCAATAGATATGTTCATAGATAATGTGAAGGAGGGGGAGAGGGTTCAGATTCGAATGCGGTTTGCCGCCCCCGTTGCAGTTATTGCCTTTAGGAACGAGTAGACACGACGATGAATATGACAGTGTGCTGGATGGTGGAAGTTTTCTTTGTTTCTTCTGATATATAAATAGAAAGTGCTTACTTGAAAAATCTTGTTGAAAGGCAATGTTTTCCCATCATGGCATTCTCCCCGTCTGCAAGGCAATGTACTGCCATCATGGCATTCTCATTATCTGGACTGCAATGTCTTCCCATCATGACATTTTCATCATTTATAAGGCAATGTCCTCCCTACATGGCATTCTTATCATCTGGAAGGCAATGTCTTCCCATCATGGCTTTCTCATCGTCTGGAAGGTAATCCTCCTATCATGACATTCTAAACGAGAATGTCATGATAAGGAAATGTCTTCCCATCATGACATAATTCAGCAACCTCAAAACAACTCGAAACAATCGCGAATACTCAATTTAGCAAATTCAACAGATTATTCAACTGCACTTAAATTTTGTGAATGTTTGTGTAAAGCATGTTCATGCTTTACACAAACGCTCACTTCGAAACATGAATCGTAAAAATTTCAATCGGTTAAATTTAAGCAATTGGCTTAAACTTTAAAAGTGATGGCGAATGTGCCCAGCAGAAGAGATGTCGTCGGAAAAGAAAAGTGTTCATTTTTTTTGTTTAGTGTTGTTTTGTTCAAAGTGTTTTATTTCGTTTAATTTAGGTCATCTGGTTATGATATTGACTTAAATTATGCATGAAGGAACATTTAGAATAGATATAGCTGTTTTCAGATATTGAACCTTTTTTATTTAAAAGTTCTTTATCTCTACAAAGTACGTGAACGTCTGGGATAAAGTATTAGGTGATGAGGTTTTATTGAATTTAATGTTTGGATACATCTTGGAATTTATGAAGCATGCTGCCATCATGGGGCTGGATATCATTACAGTGATTTACAATGATTTTATCTCACTCGTCCATCAGTATGTCAACTATTTCAGCCAGTGATGGCAAAACTGCTATTGATAGCAAATTCCAGACCATCCCTAATTCTCTCACGTTAAGGTCAGATTATGTGAGATGGGCGACATCAAAGTCAACCTGTCCGGAACACATCTGGAGCGATACATGGTGCAATTGTTATAATGGTAAACATGTTCGGTTAAAAGGACCGCTTGAATGACCACACCCCAACCTGACGTCCACATAAGCGAAGTCCAGAATATGAATATGATACCAGTCTTTATAATCTGTATAACGCCAATCACACTCCTTCCTAGTATCCAAGGCTTTATAGTCTCCTATAAAATTAGTTACATAGGCAATAGTGGATGGAATATTGGTGGAGCTCGCAGATACCACAAACGCCTACTGACGGATGTTGAGGGAAGGACAATGCCTTCTGGGAGGACTTTTAAGGATACCTCGCATTTGCATTTCGCAAGGAAATTCGCACAAGGCAATCTGATTATCGATGCGAGATGCTTTACACACGTTGTCAGAATCGAAATTGGGTATTTTCTTTTCTGAAAATTTCTGATTTTTATGATTACTACTACTACTTCAAAACTCCACCACATCACTGTGCCTAGAGCTGAGTTGTCCCTTTACAGTTTGTGAATGGTGTGAGTGAGGAGAAGTCTGATTAGGCTCTGTGACGCTCTGAGACAGGATCGTACGGTTCAAAGTGGATTCCGAACCACTACGAACATCCATGACACCGACGAGACTCGAACCCGAAACCTGTGGCCCAGAGCACCAGAGCGCAAGCCACTCGACCATTCAGACCCCGAAAACAGTGACTACAACATTGTCGCCAACGAATTTGAAACTCTACTCTTCTGCGCATATTTCCACTTTGTCCCGAATGAGAAGAT
>BPLQ01014278.1:0-90610 GCA_021605075.1 Caerostris darwini
TTTCGAAAGCGCGATTGAAATTTCCTTTTCGACGCCTCATCAATTGAAAAAGCTGTCACCTGCGTGATTAATAGGGCGGCGAATTCCTTTGGACTTGCCGACTCCCACGCCGCCGCCACTTTTCGGAAAACGGAAATAAATCATTTTTCCAAGTGGAAAGTGGAATCGAAACACCCCGCAGGTACGGTTTCGGTTTTCAGAAGAGAGTTGTTATTATTATTACTGAAAGAAACAGCTAAAGAAAACTAATCATAAATGTTAGTTATATAGTATTTAGTTTGTTTAGTTATATAGTATTTAGTTTGTTTAGTTATATAGTTTGTTAGTTATTAGAATTTAGAATTGAGAGTCAGAGAGAAGCTTATGAAAGTTTTTGGTTTTATGTTGTCTATAATTAGGAGAGTCGTTGTGCCTTAAATTATTAATTTTGGACATTATTTGTTGTGTTGTGATTGATCCTTAACGTTCTGCAGTGCGAGATGGACAACCCATTAGTGATATACTCACGGGTGTCTGTCCCGCACTTCAGGATAGGTTTGGTTTGTCGCTGTACGGTCATCTTGTGCACACTTTAGGCTAAATAGACCGGGACCTACAGTTTAACGTGGATTCCGAACCACTCACAAGCATCCACGCCACCGCCAGGATTCGAACGTGTCGATGTTGATCGATGTTGTCATTAATTATGAATTTGGTTCATTATTTGTTGTGTTGTGACTAATCCTCAGTGTCCTGCAGTGCGGGATGGACATTCCATGAGTGATCTACTTATAGATGGAGAGAAAAACTGCAACTTCTATTGTGATAGAGAACCCGTATTTAGAAGTCTGACTTGGCTCCATAACGCTGTTATAGTCATATGAGAACGGAACCTACGGCTTCAAGTAGATTCCAAAGCACTACAAACATCCATGGCACGGCCAGAACTCGAACCCGAAACCTGTGGTACCAAGGACCAGATCGCTAGACACTCGGCCATTGAGGGTCTGACTTTATTTAAACATTATCATTTAAAATGTATACTTCTTAACTACAAACGTACCAAGGAATTTGACAAGCTGTCACCTGCGTGGTTAATATGGCGGCGAATTCCTTTGGACTTGCCGACTCCCACGCTGCAGCCACTTTTTGGAAAAGGGAAATAAATCTTTTTCCCAAGTGGAAAGTGGAATCGAAAACCCCCTCAGGTACGGTTTCGATTTATGGAAGGTTATTATTATTACTATTTTAAATAGGAGATCGGGAGGGTTGTAAGAAATAGTTAAAGAAAGCTAGTTATCAAGCATATTATTAGAATTTAGAATTCGGGGTAGGGTGGGGCGAAGGATTAAATAGCTTTGGTTTGTCGCTCTACGGTCATCTTACACACCTCAAGGGAGCAAAATTTCCACACTACTCTTCTCCATCTTCCTTTCTGATACTAGACTAGATTCAATACCATTACAGCAATTTATGCAGATGATACTGCCATTCTTTATAGAAATAAATATTGTAATTATCTTGCCTGCGCATTTAACAAACACCTAAATGACATTTCTAAATGGTATGGCAAATAGAAAATTGCTCTTAACATTAATAAAACTGAAACAGTCTTCTTCAGCAAGAATCAAAAATATAAACTAGCCGGCCATCTACCTTAAAAACCAATTTATCTTTTGGAAATCAGAAACAAAATATCTTGGAATTTATCTTCATAAACATCTAAACTGGAATTTTCATTTTAATTATGTCAAAAAAAAAATAATAAATACAGAAGAAGCATTATAAGACCCTATCCGCTTATAGCAAGAAACTAGAGCATGATTAGACATAATAAACTTCTGATTTTCACCTCTATGCTTTTTCCTCTCCTCACCTATGCTCTCCCGGTACGGGCCTCTGCCGCTAATTATAATCTAAAATATTGGAAGTTCAACAAAATAAGACCATTAGACAAATAACGAATGCCAACTGGTTCATGAGAAACGCTGATATTCAAAGATCCATCTCACTGCTACCTCTCAAAAAGTACTGGAAAACACTTTCAGAAATATTCTTCAATAATATTGACAACCACCAACGTCTGGCCATTCAAGAGATCCAACACTATGAACCGCACTCTAATTTTAAAAGACCTAGCAATATTGTGCTCTAACTTACCACAAATAAATTTAGAATTTTGTACTTTTTCAATTATCACGATTTCCTTTAACCTCTGGGCATTGCCAATGTTTTCATTCTTTTATATTTGTCCCCACCGGAGATGAGGCCCCTGACGGGGCCAGTGAGTTACAATAATCTTCAATAACTTCATGGTCTTCTTGTGCACAATTTAGGTTAAATAGACTGGAAACTACAGTTTAACGTGGATTCCGAACCCCTCACAAACATAAATGCCACCAGCAGGATTCAAACCTGAAGTACCAAAGGCCAGAGCGCTAGACACTTCGCCACCACATTGCTAGAAAGTTTTTAAAAAAAGTTCAAAAAACGAAACAAATTTCTTTTCCTTCACAATTTTATTTATTTAATAATGGTAAATTGAGATTTTTTCACACTTCATTTATGATTATTATTAAAATTAAATTAATGAAAAAGCAAATAATTTTTTTTTTACTTTAACTCGAGAATATTTTCCTAACTTAGAAATAAACACAAAGTAATTGAATTGCTGATAGTCGGATGGAAAAAAAAAATCTGCGATTAACATAAAGGTGTAAAGTTTTTAGAATTTATTTCAAGTATTTATTTTTATTTCCTTAAGAAATAATTTATGAATTTTAATTTCATTTATTATATTTTTTCAATTCCTACTATTAGCTCACACTCTCCCTACATATATCTTGTTCAAATTTTCAATCGCTCATAAAATACTTTTTATTCATCCACTCGAGTTCAAATATATTTTTTTGAACTTGTAGTGGATGACACTTGATATTAACACAGTTCATTCAAATATTAATTCATTAATTAAATTTAATTAATTAACTATATTTTTTTAGATTTAACTTGCATGTATCTAATAATAGATGGCGCCAGATGTAAGAGGAAAATTTCAACTTTATTTGTAAAGGACCTTTCTGCAATATAGTGAAAAAAAAAAGCAGGAATTGACTTATATTACTTGTTCTTTTAATATCAATCATTTTTCTCTTAAAATTTTTCTGCTATTATTTTTCCGCAGTTTAAAGTATTATTCTAATTTCTATGCAAATATTTAAATAACTTTTTATCTGGTTGTAATTTTTTTTATTTTTGTATAACTTGGAACTGTATATTGTTTTATGCATTATTTTATTCCATGAATCAATCTATTTTAAGTATCCATATAACAATAAAAATTATGGACTTGTCATAAATTATTTAAATAACAGAGAGTTTTTGCATACCGTATTTTGGATGTCCGTCAGCTTTTTCTCCCTAGCGCGCATGCTCATAGGAAATTGCGCATGCGTATTTGTAATACTTTTTCCTATGAGCATGTGAGCTAGGGAGAAAAAGCTAACAGACGTCCAAAATACGGTATGCAAAAACTCTCTAATAAATCATTATTAATTTTAAATGACATTTATTCTATTTAAACACTCATCAGTTAATCATATTCTCTTCGCCATTTTGTTTTCTTACAATTGATCAAAACAATAAAAAAAACTATAAAGCAATTCAATCAATCAGCAAATTTATATTTAAATTCAATTTCTTATCATATGCTAGTCATAAAATCCCAAAAATAAGTAAAATTTCTTAATATATTGTGAGCGAAATGCTTTAAAAATGCTAAATTATATATTTTTTTTCTGGGAATTTTTTTAGAATAATATGTTTTAATTTTTTTATAAATCACATATAAAAAAATAAGTAAGCAAGTATTTTTAATAGATAATTTACTTTATTACTAAATAAATTTTTAAAATTAATTTAAAATCATAGACTTGACAAAATATTTTCAAATTTTATTCCAAGTGAATGTAAATTAAATTCAAATAATTATACCCATACAATTAGTTTACAGAAGTGAAATGAAACAAGTAATATATAAAAAATTTAAAGTCAATTCCTACTTTTTTTTTCACTATATTGCAGAAAAGTCCTTTACAAATAAAGTTGAAACTTTCCTCTTACGCCATCTATTAGCAGTTACATGCAACTTAAATCTAAGAAAAACTAAATTGAATTAATTAAATTTAATTACTGAATTAATATTTGAAAAAGCTGTATTAACCTCAAGTGTCATCCACTAAAAGTTAAAAAAAATATATTTGAACTTGAGTGGATGAATAAAAAGTATTTTATGAACGATTGAAAATTTGCACAAGATATATATATATATATATAGCGAGTGTGTGAACTAATAGTAGGAATTGAAAAAAAAATTTATGTTCTAGATGGAATTAAAATTTTAGTCGAAGAATTAAGTAAAAAAAAAAATTATAATAAAATTATAGTAATAAAAATTGTACAAAATTAGCTTACCTTTGATGAAATAGACGTATCTACTTTATTTCGTGCAAAAATTGGCATTTAATTGCATCAATATGATAATTTCGAACTTTTTAAAATACGATTCATTTTGGGTTTTTAATAAACAGCAGAAATTTCAATTTTGACTCTTCCATTTTAAACAAAGCAGAGAATTTTTCTTCCAACGAAAGAAATATTTATTTAGTTTTTAAAGAACAAGTATATTAAATGACAATTTATGTAATTATAATATCTTAAAAAAATTCTAACATATATTAATTTCTTTAAAAAACAAAAATTAAATTACTGTTCTGTAAGGAGCAAGTTATAAATTCACAGTTACAAAAATGTAGTAAGTTACAAATTCTGTAAGAAAATTTATTTCAGAATCGTTTTCACGACCAACAGATTCATTAAAATAAAATTTTTAGTCGCACTAAAACTTTGCATTTCAATGTTACTGTCTTATAATTATGTAGCAATAATTTTATTTTTCCTTAATGGCACTAAAAATTTAAAAAGAGGATGCAAATAATATTTTTTAATTGTGTATATATTTTCTTAACTGTTGCAGAAAAATATATTTGAAAAATATATATCGTTCATTGCTTGTGAGGAAAAACAAGTAACATAAAAAAAATTTTTAAGTCAATTCCTACTTTTTTTTTCATTTTATTGCTGAAAGTCCTTTATAAATAATTTTCATTCCTTTTTTTTAAGTTTATCTGGCGGAATCTATTGGTGGATATATGCAACTTAATTCTAAAAAAAATAAAATTTATTAATTAAATTTCATTACTGAATTAATATTTGAAAAAACTGCATTAACATCAAGTGTCATCTACCACAAGTTGAACTTGAGAGGAGGAACAAAAAGTATTTTATTAACGATTGAAAATTTCAACAAGATATATATAGGGAGAGTGTGAGCTAATGGAAGGAATTGAAAAAAATGTGACATCATCAACTACAAAATACAATCACAATCGGCAGATGATCAATTTAGGAATAGGATTAAACTCAGTTCTTTACGATTAAAACAAGCAAATAATCGTTTTCATGACCAACCGATTTATTAGAATTCAATTTTTAGTCGCACTAAAACTTTGCATTTTAATGTTACTATCTCATAATTAAGTAGCAATAATTTTATTCAAATCCTTCTATTAGCTCACATTCTCCCTATATATGTCTTGTTCAAATTTTCAATCGTTCATAGAATACTTTTTATTCATTCACTCAAGTTCAAATACATTTTTTTGAACTTGTAGTGGATGACACCTGATGTTAGTGCATTTTCAAATATTAATTCATTAATTAAATTTAATAGATTAATTATATTTTTTTTCTAGATTTAAGTTGCATATAACTACCAATAAATGGTGCCAGATAAATTTAAAAAAATGAATGAAAAATGTTTATAAGGGACTTTCTGCAATAGAGTGAAAAAAAAAGTAGGAATTAACTTTAAAAAAAAATTTATATTACTTGTTTTCTCTTAATGGTGCTTGAAATTAAAAAAGCGGATGCAAATAATATTTTTTTAATTATTTATATATTTTCTTAACTGTTGCAAAAATTATATTTAAAAAAAATATCGTTGCTTGTGAGGAAAAAAAAATATGTGACGCCACCCACCACGAAATGCGATCAAAATCGGCAGATGATCAAGTTAGGAATACGATTGAATTCAGTTGTTTACGAACAACACGAGCAAATAATTATAAAATCGGGTAAGTATTTATTTTGAAAAAGAATTCTATAAATGAATTGAACGATTAATCGATTAATAATTCTTAAAAATTATTATAATTAAATTTCTTTTGAATTTCGTTTTTTTTCTTAAATTGAATCGTATATTAATTGAAATTTTTTATAAATACCATTTATATACACTGAAGGGACAAAAGTCATGGGATACCTCTTAATATCGTGTCGGCCCTCCTTTCGCCCGGCGAAGTGCAGCAACTCGACGTGGCATGGACTCAACAAGTCGTTGGAAGTCTTCTGCAGGAATATTGAGCCATGCTGTCTCGATAGACGTCCATAATTGTGAAAGCGTTGATGGTGCAGGATTTTGGGCACGAACAGACCTCTCGATGATGCCCCATAAATGCTCGATGGGATTCATGTCGGGCGATCTAGGTAGCCAGATCATTCCTTGGAATTGTCCAGAATGTTCTTCAAACCAATCGCGAACAGTTGTGGCCCGGTGACATGGCGCATTGTCATCTATAAAAATCCCATCGTTGTTTGGGTACATGAAGTCCATGAATGGCTGCAAGTGATCTCCAAGTAGCTGAACATAAGAATTTCCAGTCAATGTTCGGTCCAGTCGCACCAGAGGACCAAGTCCATGCCATGAAAAAACAGCCCACACCATTACCGAGCCACCACCAGCTTGAAGAGTGCCTTGCTGACAGTTTGGGTCCATGGCTTCGTGGGGTCTGCGCCACACTCGAAACCTACCATCAGCTCTTACAAACTGAAATCGTGACTCATCGGACCAGGCCACGGTTTTCCATTCATCTAGGGACCAACCGATATGCTCGCGTGCCCACGAGAGTCGCTGCAAGCGATGTCGTTTTGTCAGTAAAGGCACTCGAGTCGGTCTTCTACTGGAATAGCCCAAGAAAGCCAAATTTCTCCGTACAGTTCTAACAGACAAGTCCCTTGTACGTCCCACATTGATTTCTGCGGTTATTTGACGCAGTGTTGCTTGTCTGTTAGAATTTACGACTCTTTGCAGACGTCGCCGGTCTCGGTCGTTAAGTGCAGGCGATCGACCACTGCGCTGTCCATGGTGGGATGTTATGCCTGAAATTTCATACTCTCGGCACACTCTTGACACAGTGGATCTGGGAATGTTGAATTCCCTAACGATTTCCGAAATAGCATGACCCATGCGTCTAGCTCCAACTAACATTCCGCGTTCAAAGTCTGTTAATTCCCGTCGTGCGGTCATCATCACGTCAAAACCTCTTCACATGAATAACTTGAACAGAAATGAAAGCTCTGCGAAAGCACTGCTCATTTATACCTGTTCTACGCGATGCTACTGCCATCTGAAAATTTGCATATTGCTATCCCATGACTTTTGTCACTTCAGTGTATATTTATAAATATGGGTTACTCTGAAATTTTTGAGACAGTGGCAGACGACAAACGCTGAAAGAAATTATTCGTGAAATTTGTTAATTTGAACTCTTTTATGGACGATAATTTGTGGCAACAATTGCAATTTAGCTGTCGTAGAATAAATTTTGGAAGAAAGGAAAATAGAATTGACGCGAGAGCAATGTCGCGCTATGATTTTAAAGTGGGATTAAATCAAGAAGAATGCCTTCAACGTCTACAACTAGCATATGGAGACGAAGCTCCATCTCGTGCTACTGTATTTAGATGGTTTACAGAATTTCATAGAGGTCGAAGTTCTCTGCTGGATTAAGAACACACAGGAAGACCTTCGTCAGCTGTAGTTCCAGAAAATGTGTCGGCCATACGAAAACTGTTAGTCGATGACAATCGCTGCACTTACCAAATGAAACAGAAAAAACTTAAGATTGGATTCGCAGATATACATAATATTATTCATCAAAAACTGTATATGAAAAAATTGTCGTTGGGTCCTCCGTAATTTAATGGAACACCAAACAACGGAGCGTGTCAGAATCTGCAAAGAAACCAAAAATTACTTAACGATGGTGGACAACGCCTTATTTTTAAATTCATAACTGGTGATGAAACTTACATACCGTTTTTTGACGTTCCAACACGACAAGAAAGTAAAGTATGGGTCTTTTAAGATGACCCCAAACCAACAATGGTGAAAAGACAACGAGTAACAAAAAAAATATTTTCTTCAGAAGTATGGGACAGGTCAAACCCATCAAGCTGGAAGCACAGAAGTCAGTCACAGCTATCTTTTACACCACTAAGTGTCTTCCACAAATTCTTCAAGAGATGAATGTAAGGGGACTCATGCTTCACAATGATAATACATCTTCTCATACAGCAAGATCGATAGTCGAATTTCTTAAACAAAAACACAAAGTGATAGAAGATCCACCCTATTCCCCTGATCTTGCTATGCGTGACTTTTTTTAATCTCAAGGAAAATTTACGTGGTTGCCGTTTTCATTCCGAAGATGAGATTGATGAGGCTATAAAAGCATATTTTGCATCAATTCCAAGAAATGGATGGCGTGAAACATTTAATCTTTGAAAAAATCGTCTGCAAAAGTACATTGATGTTGGAGGGGACTACTTTGAACACTCTTTAAATTTGGTAAGTTAAACTTGTACTATTTAGCCGTATCTCAAAAATTACAGAGTGACCTTCGTATATTGTATTAGCAAAAAATAAATAAAATCATCCCAAAAGATTTATTATGAAAAATTTTATTCATTTGACATAAATAAAAAAAAAATGCTAGGCATATAGTTAAATTCTCAAAATTAATATGCGTGTTTTTTGAAGTATTTTTCTGATGATTTAATTATTATAAGTATTAGTTTTATTAGTTATAATTTATTTTTAATAAACGCGCTTATGAAATAGAAATCCTCCGACAAGACATAATATAGGGAGATTTATGTTTATACTTATAAATAAATTATCGTAAATAATTATGAAAATATTTTTAACATACAGTTCGCACCTCAGATATTCTATACAGACGATTCTATCTAGTACTTATAAAATAAAATATTTCCGTGGCTAGATTAGGCAAGCACACATTATTAGAAATTTGAAAACTAGATATTAAATTGCATTTACACAAAAAGTTAATACTAATAAAGATTTCTCAAACAGTCAGATTGCGCTACTCAAATTTTTCTTCCATAAACGATTGTAAAAAGCATTGTAGAATAAACAGAAAATTAAAATGAGAGCAACAAATTTGATTAAAGAAAAAGAATCATGGAAAAATAAATTAAACTAAAATTTAAAAAAATCAACCGATAATCTGTCAGGATAAACGCTTTTCGTCTTCAACGCGTTCTCTGCCTTCTTTGAAATATTTTTACCACTTCGAATACATTTTTTTTAACTTGTAGTGGATGACATTTGATGTTAATACATTTTTTTCTCAATATTAATTCATTATTTAAATTTAATTAATTAATTTTATTTATTTTTTAGCTTTAAGTTGCATGTATCTACCAATAGATGGCCCCAGATAAACTTTTAAAAAAATGAATGAAAATTATTTATAAGGAATTTCTACAATATAGTGAAAAAAAAAAAGTAGGAATCAACAGTAAAATTTTTTTTATATTACTTGTTTTACAGCATTTTCAAAGTAGGACATTAATTATAATCACCCTGTATATATATATATAATAATTTCAAAAGGCGTGCAGTCCGTTAAATTTAATTGATTGATTCAAGAAACTTTCTAAGATTTTCTCGTCCATATTGTATTCTAAATTCAAATCTATACTAATTTAGTTAAGTGATACGAGTTAACCTTCTCATGGGCATATTCTGCGTGAAGTTTGGTCACATTCTTTGTGGAGTAAAACCAAGTCGTGTACGCAAGAGCTGTTTAAATTTTAAAGGACACTTTATGGGAAGTTTAGAGGTTCAATATTTATGTAGTTAGAAAGCTTAGCAAAATTAAACTTTGGAAACCTTACATTAATTAGATAACTACACTACATTTCCTCTTATATTTTGGGAGCATGTTTAGGGCATGTTCTCGTTAATATTAGAACCTTGGAAGTCATTTTGTCTTTGTTGTCTAAAGAAGTCAACTTAACATCTTGATGAGTTAGTTGCTCAAAAGGAGGTTTCCAGTTTATTTTATAATTTTTAAATTTTTACAGCCTTTTTAAATCATTTGTCAATCTAATCATATTCAGTTATAATTGATTCCAATCTCAAAGATATAAAAAATTTCCTGTGTGTATGAAAGATCATTTCATAATTTTCATTGTTAATAATGAAATAATGCATGTTTTTCTTTCAAAACTTATAATAATAATAATTAATAAGGTGTTTCTTTCAAAATAATGTTTTAATAATTTACAATTTAATAATGTTTTTCGTTCAAAACGTAATAAAATTAATTACAAAAGTTAAGTGGTTGTAAAAGAGACATACTTTATTAATTTGTTACTGTATTATATTCAGTTAAAAATGTTTAACCAGAAACATAAACCAGATATTACGGTGTTTTTTATTTTTTGTACCATAAAAGAATAATCATAATTTTTTATTTAATCCCAGTAACTCAATAAAAAACAATTTTTAGATAATTTTTTGACTGTCGTAAAAATACCCAAATGATAAAATGTTTTCGTATTTGCTTCACTTACTCAATGTTCAGACAGCACTAAAATTGTATTATTTTATTATCCTTATTATTTCCTTGTACTTATTATTTTTAACTTGCTGCTTCTTATTATTCATGATATTTTTTGAACAATATTTACCTTTTGTTTTTCATATAAATTTTTTCATTTCATTTCAAAAGTTTGTATAAATTTTACTATTTTAATAATTCTTATTTGAACCTAATCTAATGCTCAACCTGTTTGAAGATAATAGGCATAACTAACCCAATCTTCAACCCATTTTAACCTAATGGGCAAACTTAACCTAAAGTTTCACCTTTAGAAGTAAAAGGTTGGACATAATCTAATGTTCAACCTTTTAAACCTAATAGTCAAGCTTAACCCAAAGCGCAACTTATTTTTGCCCAATGATTACACCTAGCCTAATACTCACCCTATTTGAATCTAATTACCAATTTAACTTAATGCACGATCCATTTGAACTTAATGGTCAAACTTAAACTAAGACTCCACCTATAACATAATGCTAAACTTGTTTGGACCTAATGATCAAACCTAGTACAATGCTCAACTTATTTGAGCCTAAAAGTCGAACATAATCTAATTCTCAAACTATTTGAACATAACTGTCAAGCCTAATTTAATTCCCAACCTGTTTGAACTTAATGGTCAAACCTAACCTCATTTGTGCCTAATTTTAATTTTCTAGTAGTTCATATTTGAACTTATCCAAAATCAAAAGTTTTGGTTAATAATTTTAGTAATTCGCGACATAGGTATCACTCGCATTGCATCACTTTATTTTTTAAAAAATAATCAAATTTTCCATATGTGCTGTGTCTTAATATTTATGATTTGTCATAATTTCTTTTATTTTTTTTATCAAGATTAATGTTTTCCGTTGAAATTAATTCTTTTCTTTTTACTTCTTTATTTAACTCATTGCAATTCTTCTAAGGTCTCTAATTTGTAACTTCTAGAAAATATCAACATCGGGAATTAGTAGCTTTCTTCATTTTAGTAGTTCATGCTTTATTCAAACATGATTCGCTGGCTTCAATATTTTTGATTCTTCATAAATTAATCACAAATTTTACAAAATTTCTTCACAAATTGATCACAAATTCTTCAAAAATTCTTCACAAATTATTGTGATCAAGATTGAACTTATCGTTGAAATTAATTTATTTAATTTGACTTCAGAAATTAATTCATTGTAATGCATCTTTTGATTTGTTAACTCTTAAGAAATATGAAGATAATTCGAAATTTTAAATTTTTTTAGTAGTTTTATTTATTTATTAGGTTTTATTTTATTTTTATTTTTTACCCCATTTTTTTTGCGCAAAATAAAAGGATTAAGAAAAAAATTTTCAAAAAAATAAATAAAAATAAAATACCAGAACTTTGGTCCTGAGATAGGCCTTTTTTTTGGGAGTATTAATACGTTAGTTTTTCAGACCATCTTTAGGTTCCCACAAGTTCAGCAATCACAATATTTATATCATATTCAATAGTTATATGGTATCGACAACTAC
Source organism: Caerostris darwini (assembly GCA_021605075.1). Lineage (NCBI taxonomy): Eukaryota > Metazoa > Arthropoda > Arachnida > Araneae > Araneidae > Caerostris > Caerostris darwini. The sequence goes on from BPLQ01014278.1 coordinate 12,282, forward strand.
CAAATTACTGACACTAATTGTACCAAATTTTAACTTAAATTCTTTTAATTTTAACTTTTTATTTATTTTTAGTATTTGTTAAATTTTTAGAGTAGCAGAAACTTTATTTTTTATCAACATTACTAACTTACATTGCAGCCAATTATAATTGTAAATTTATATATGTGTTAAGATGAGGAGGTTAAGGGGTCCATTCCCATTGGTACTCCATAATCAGTACGTCAGTTGCCTGGATATAAGTAATACTGAAATTACTTTTTTGGCATACAGAGACAATGCGTAGAACTACAAATTAAATTAACAAATAAGAAATTAAAATTTTAACAAAATAGGAATCAACAGAAATTCTTTTTCAGGTTTAATGATATAATAGGTCGAAAAATATTTGGTGCATGCAAATATGTAGTTAAGAATGTAAACAATGAGAGCTTTTTAAATTATTTGATATTCCACATACAAAATGAGTTTAAAATTCTAATAAATTTTAAAACCCTTCGCAAAGATATAACTACACATATAAGCTGAAATTAAAAATATTGAAAATCACTGTTATTTCCTTTTGATTCACCAGCACCTTAAATTTTATTATAAAAAAGTTGTATTGTCGGAGATATTTCAAAATATTTTAATCATGTTGAATAAATATCTAGTTACAGAAGATTATCCTCAATTTTTTAATTATTTTAAATGAATATTCGGTTACAGAAGTTTTCCCATTTTCTAAAATCATGTTCAATGAATATTTGGTTATGGAAGATTTCTCCCAATTTTTTAATCATTTTAAATTAATATCTGGTTATAGAAGATTTCCCTCAATTTTTTTAATCATTTTGAATGAATATTTGGTTATATAAGTTTCCCCTAAATTTTTTAATCCTTTTAAAGCAAAATAAAGTTGAACGAGTATCATGTTATTGAACTATTTTAATTCTCGAATAAAATTAGATTCAAATTGTTCTATAAAAATAATTTTATAACGCGGTTTGGATCTAATTTTATATGTGAATTTCTCCTCTAACAATTCATTAAATGGAAAATATTAAGAAAAAAAATGTAAGAGCATGTGAATGGCAACTATTTTCATTGCACTGTCATTTAACCTTAAATAACTATCTGGTTTATTAAAGGAATTACTGCACATTTTGATGATATTGATGATGAGGAATTGCAGAAAACATAAGGCTATTAAAAATATCTTGAATACAATAGATCAGGAGTGACCAAACCGCGGCCAACCTTGAATATTTTTTCGATCTGTGAGATTGATCACACTTTTACAAAATATATTTATTTTATAATAGTCAAAGCAGTGAAAACCAATGTATTAAAAAAATACATTATGTGTGCATCCATGTATTCAAAAATTAACTGGCGAAATGATGAGAAAAAATTAACTTTGATTTTAAAATATATTCTTGCGAAGATAAGACTGATTCCGCCTGTTTTATTGATGAGCTTACAGTTATAAGTTCACAGAATAATTAAATTATATTCTCCGAATTCACGATGCGCGCGTATCTTGGAACATCTAATATAACAGGTTCTATGTTTCACTTCAAATGATCTCAGTGGCGCAGTGACTAGATAAGCACAGTTGATAGCAGAGTAAACCAGACTCTCAATCTCGAGTGAAAATTTGCTTTTTGGTTTCATGTGTGCTGTGACTGTAGGTTAATTATTTTAATATACCTGTTCTTCAGCATCATATTTAAAACTACAACAGATAAGAAAACTCCTATTAAATTAAAAATGGCTTTTAATTCAGCACGTAAAAATAGATGTATTTAATATCTCTCTTATCTCTAATCTTATATTTTATTATCTCTCTATCTTTTTTTTTTGAAAATGAAATTAACCAAATACAAAACACGCTCAAAAATAATGGACGGTAACCGGAAACACCCATGATGCACAAATACCGAAATTGAAATCGATAAATAAGTAAGTAAAGTAAAGATGGAAGTAAAATAATGTCCTCCATAAGTAAAATAATGGAGGAGCAAATATCGCAATAATAAAATATTGATATATTTTTTACATTTTATTTTTAAATGTTATATATTTCTTTACAATGAGCGTTTAGTATCATTATTATTATATTATCTATTAAGCAATAATAATAACTCATTATGTTTCAGTTTTTCACTCCAAAAGATGTCTACAGTGGGTCTAAATATACTATGATGATACATAATTTTTTATGCGGCGGAGTTATGATGCATCTCTAAAATGGTCCACAAGATCATTCGGGTTGGCCACTCCTGCAATAGATAATACTGTTTGTTTTATCTGCATTTCATCATTAATTTAAACTAAACATAAAACAATCGCAATTTTTAAATCAGAAAATATTGTTCTTCATTTATTACAGTAACAAAAAAAAAACCACATTCTTCAAACACCGCAAAAGCAGAAAAGCATCAGAAATCAGAACAGGGGACACAATTATACCTTCCCAAATCCAGTTAAACGAACTGTTTTATTTAACTTAATATTCTACAATTTTTTTTTTTTTATATTTGCCTTTTTTTTTTCTCACACGAAAGCATAATCCAATTTAAATTCCCTAGGCTTCATTCCAGTATTTTCATCCCCAATATTCGAACATGCCTGCACCCCCCTCCCCCCTCTTTACCTCCCCCGCAATCAACCCGATATCCCATCTCCCAAAAGAGAACAACCATGTCCACAAACCAAAGCGAGTCCAAACCATCCCGCTTTCCTCTGAGGGGTTGACCAAACGATAAGCAAAGGGCTGGAGGAGGTTTCACTTGAGCAACCATCTGCTCCTTAATAAAGTGGTTGTATAATTAAATAGGCGAAATTACGTTCCTCTCCCGTCCCCCCTTCTCCCCTTGGAGAACCCTACGTGGGGGGTGGCAAGCGGAGTTGAGAAATCACATTAGAAAGCAGAACCTCCTGTCATATTATCAGAGGCCGGCGTCTTGTCTCTGATCCAATAATGCAAATGCCGACGGAAAACTTTCTTTAATAATTTAATATTTCGGATGAAGTGTCTTCTGTTGTGGTTTTAATTGATGACTCGGTGTGTCGGCTTGGATTGACCGTCAGACGTTTCTGATGGGACAAGGTTTGCATAGCTGTTTTTTTAAAGATGTGTATTATTAATTGACGTTAAAGAGGTGTTTATTTAGGGAATCTTTCTGCTATTTTCCCTTTAATTTTGCTCGATTAATAATCATGTTTACATATAATTAAGTCTCGATGATGAGCTCAAGACGCCTATCAGATAGAACAAGTGAAAAAATTAACCAGTTGTTGAAAAAAATGTGGAAATCCTCAATATTTACCTGAATAAATTGTTGGAAATATATGTCATCATCATCAGTGGCGCAACAGCCCCATCGTGGACCAAGACAGTCTGCTTATTGGTTCGAGATAGTAGATGCTTTTTTTATGGGGTATGGTCGTCAGGTCTACACCCAACAGTCATATTAGACAGGTACATGCGGTTTAAAGTGGATTCCGAACCCCTACAAACATCCATGGTACCGGCATGACTCGAACCCGAAACCTGTGGCACCAAGAGCCAGAGCGCTAATCACTCGGACATCACGCCTCTGCTATAATCTACACTTACATTAATCCATCACACTTTTGAACGATATCTCCTTCCCCAAGGATATTACCTAAGGTTAATGGCTTTCTCATTCTCGAATACAAAGGAATGACTTTCCGCCATATAGATCTATCCTGTTTATACCCGGCATAGTCGTGGGAGCTTTCGGTTAGGATTTGTTTTGTCAAGCTTCGAACCAAACAGACTTAGTTTGAAAACATAATGTGCTTATCCCATATTCTTGTCTTTTTTTTGTTCTAATGAAGCTGGCAAAAACTTAGACAATTGTATTCGATGCAAGCGCTGCACTGACGTTACTCACTTAGCACTTCCCAGGAGGTGTGTGTAGCTTGAAGATAAGCTATGGACGCGGAGTAACAATACCTCCGCAACGCTCTACGTTCCTGTTAAACCGGGACCTACGGTTTAAAGTGGATTCTGAACCACTACAAACATCTAAGGCACCACCGGGACTCGAACCCAAAACCTATTGTGCCGAGCGCCAGAGCGCCTAGCCACTCGGCGATCAGGTCTATCATATATCAATATCATATCGATAGTCTTATCATTAATTTAAGAAAAATATATAAAAATATTTTTATATTTTTCTCTAATTTTTTATGATTTTTTTCTCTTTAATATTAAAATAACTTCTTCAATTTAAATCAAGCAAACAAGATGATTTCATTTCAGGTTTACGTAGTCATTTTTGAAATTAATTTTGTCATACTGTTTTTATTTTTTAATTTTTCTCGAATGCCCTCATGTTTTAATAGCTCAATGTTTAATCTTAAATCCGTTAAGGCGCGAACTTTTCCTATCAGATAACTCAAGTAGGCAGTAAAGTTTATTGAATTTTCTTTTGGACATTAACGAGTATTCTTCAAGTCGAAATTTTTTCCCGTTTTTTTTTACCCCAATATGCTTATCTCTCTCAGTATAAAACAACACGCAGCAGTAATTGTTATTAATCTTTTTCTTCGGTATCTTTGTAATCCTAATCAAGTACTTTTTGCTCAAATTAAGCAGTAAAAAAAAAGACCGACTTACTGTTTAAAGTGGATTCCGAACCACTATAAACATCCATGGAACTGACGGGACTCGAACCCAAAAACTGTGATACCGAGCCTGATCATTCGGCCATCAGGCCCTTGCTACGCAACACATCCATTAGTCCATCACAGTTTTAAAAGAGACCCTGCCACCTTCCAAATTTATTACTTAGGGATTCATGCTTTCTCATTTTCGAATACAAATGAATGACTTTCCAACATGTAGATCTATCCTGTTCATACCTGGTATTGTCGGGGATTTGGTTTGTCGCTCTACGGTTATCTTGTGCACAGGTGGGCTGAACAGACCGGAACCTACACTTTAGTGGATTCTGAACCCCTACAAATATCCATGGCACTGCCGGGACTTTAACCCGAAACCTGTGGTACCGAGCACCAGACCTCTAGCCAATCTGTTATCAAGCCCCGACTTAGTGGTTGGAGCTTTTAGTTAGGATTTGTTTGCCTAGTTTCAAGCCAAACAGGCTTAGTTTGAAAAGACATTGTACTTATCCCATGTTCTTATCACTAAATTGAGGAAGAAATATTAATATTTTTCCCTAATTGCTTATGATTTTTTCCCTTTATAATTGCTTTTAATTCTTAAAAATAACTGCTTCAATTTAAATTAAGTAAATTCAGCTTCTCTATTGCCTGAAAGTTTTCGAAATTAATTTTCTCATACTGTTTTTATTTTTTATTATTTTTTTAAAAATTTTTCTCGAATGCCCCCATGTTTAAATAGCTCGATGTTTCAATCTTAGACTCGTTAAGGTGCGAAGTTTTCCTATCAGATAACTCAAGTAGACAGTAAAGATTATTGAATTTTCTTTTGGACATTGAAGAGCATTCTTCAAGTCGAAATTTCTCCCTCATTTTTTTTCCTCCCCATATCCTTATCTCTTTCTCAGTATAAAAGAACACGCAGGAGTAATTGTTATTAATCTCTTTCTTCGGTATCTTGGGTAATCTTAATCGAGAACATTTTGCTCAAAGTAAGCAGTAAAAAAAAATAAGACCGACCTACTGTTTAAAGTGGATTCCGAACCACTATAAACATCCATGGTACTGACGGGACTTGAACCCAAAACCTGTGGCACCGAGCCTGGTCATTCGGCCATCAGGCCCTTGCTACACATTACACATCCATTAGTCCATCACAGTTTTAAAAGAGACCCTGCCACCTTCCAAATTTAATACTTAGGGATTCATGCTTTCTCATTTTCGAATACAAATGAATGACTTTCCAACATGTAGATCTATCCTGTTCATACCTGGTATAGTCGGGGATTTGGTTTGTCGCTCTACGGTTATCTTGTGCACAGGTGGGCTGAACAGACCGGAACCTACACTTTAGTGGATTCTGAACCCCTACAAATATCCATGGCACTGCCGGGACTTTAACCCGAAACCTGTGGTACCGAGCACCAGACCTCTAGCCAATCTGTTATCAAGCCCCGACTTAGTGGTTGGAGCTTTTAGTTAGGATTTGTTTGCCTAGTTTCAAGCCAAACAGGCTTAGTTTGAAAAGACGTTACACTCATCCCATGTTCTTATCACTAAATTGAGGAAGAAATATTAATATTTTTCCCTAATTGCTTATGATTTTTTTTCCCTTTATCGTTGCTTTTAATTCTTAAAAATAACTGCTTCAATTTAAATTAAGTAAATTCAGCTTCTCTATTGCCTGACAGTTTTCGAAATTAATTTTCTCATACTGTTTTTATTTTTTATTATTATTTTTTTTTAAATTTTTTCTCGAATGCTCTCATGTTTTAATAGCTCGATGTTTCAATCTTAAACTCGTTAAGGCGCGAACTTTTCCTATCAGATAACTCAAGTAGACAGTAAAGATTATTGAATTTTCTTTTGGACATTAACGAGTATTCTTCAAGTCGAAATTTTTCCCCGTTTTTTTTCCTCCCCATATCCTTATCTCTTTCTCAGTATAAAACAACACGCAGGAGTAATTGTTATTAATCTCTTTCTTCGGTATCTTGGGTAATCTTAATCAAGAACTTTTTGCTCAAAGTAAGCAGTAAAAAAAACTGTGAGCTAATTTAATGAGTATGCAAAAGGATGGACGCTACGAAAATGTAATTATTGAGATGTGATGAAAATAAATCAATTTGGAGGGTAGTTAATGTTAATGAGATTGATTTTAGGTTGAATATCTAATGCAGTTTTTTTTTCTTCAGATAATTTTTTTTTTTTTGCTATTATTTAAAGAATAAGGTTTTATAATCTGTAGCGGTATAAGTGTTTTAATTCTTATGGAAAAAAGTTATCAGAATTAATTACTTACCATGAGGAAAGAAAAAAAAAGAGATATTTAAATGCATTGATTAAATTAACTATCTTCAGCCATGTGGCTTGCTTTGCTTTGTCCACTGTAGTTTGAAAGTAATTGAGAACGTTATATTTTTATGGGTTTTTTTTATCTTTAGTGATGGCTTAAAAAGTTTTTCGGGCAATATAGTGGGTGATAGATTACCTTTAATTTCAAGATAAAGTTAATAGAGGGTGTTAATTTTGAAGAAAACTTTTGTTAAACTTCTTGGAAGGGAAGTTCTTAGCTTAAAAAGAACCGGATAAATTGATCTGCAAAAACTTTTTCTGTATTTGATAGATAAACAAGAGACTAAACAAAAAATCTAAAACAATGGTTTCGTTAGATAAAGGTGTAAATAACTTTTAAATAAATATTAAAAACTAGTTATAATAATTATAGTAAATCTATTAATAATATCTAAAATCTAGTAATAACGTCTTAAATCCAGTAATAATATTTAAAATATAGTAATAACATCTTAAATCTAGTAGTAATAATTATAATAATAATAAATTTAATAATATTAAAATCTAATAATAATATCTGAAATCTAGTAATAATAATTATAATTTTTTTGAGAGGGAATTCTTAAAATGTCAAAAAGAACCGGATAAATTGATCTGTAAATTTTTTTTCTATATTTGATAGATAAACAACTAAGCCAAAATTCTAAAGCAATGGTTTCATTAGATAAAACTGAAAATAACTTTTAAATAAATAATTCTAAAATCTAGTAATTATAATTATAACTTCTTTGAGAGGGAGTTCTTAAAAGGTTAAAAAGAACCGGATAAATTGATCTGCAAAAAGGATATTTTATATTTGATAGATAAACAAAAGACTAAGCAAAATTTCTAAAACAATGATTTCATTTGATAAAAGTGTAAATAACTTTTAAATAAATAATTATATAGTCTTATTGGAAATTATTTCCGTTTTTCTCTGTTATTTGTATAGTCTGATAATAAATTATGTAAGTGCAAAGTTGACTTGGAACACATTCTTCACAAAAGATAATACCGGATGAATTGATCTGTAAAAAGAATTTTCTTTATTTAATCGATAACAAAAGACATTGCCGATTTTAGGTTGAATATCTAATTCAGTTTTTTTTTCATTACCATTTCTGATAAAAAAATTTTTTTTGCCATTATTTAAAGAATAAGGTTTTATAGTCTGTAGCTGTATATAAGTGTTTTAATTCTGATGGAAAAAAAGTTATCAGAATTACTTACTTACCATGAGGAGTAAAAAAAAATGAGATATTTAAATGCATTTTTAAATTAACTATCTTCAGCCATGTGGCTTGATTTGCTTTGTCCACTGTAGTTTGAATGTAATTGAGAACGTTATATTTTTATGGTGTTTTTTTTTTATCTTATGGCTTAAAAAGTTTTACGTGCAATATAGTGGGTGATAGATTATCTTTAATTTCCAGATAAAGTTAATAGAGGGTGTTAATTTTGAAGAAAACTTTTGTTAAACTTCTTGGAAGGGAAGTTCTTAAATGGTTAAAAAGAACCGGATAAATTAATCCGCAAAATGTTTTTCTATATTTGATAGATAAACAAGAGACTAAGCAAAAAATCTAAAACAATGGTTTCGTTAGATAAAGGTGTGAATAACTTTTAAATAAATAATACAAAAACTAGTAATAATAAATCTAGTAATGATATCTAAAATCTAGAAAAAATAATATCTTAAATCTAGAAAAACTAATATCTTAAATCTAGAAAAAATAATATCTTAAATCTAGCAATAATACCTAAAATCTAGAAATAATACCTAAAATCTAGCAATAATATCTGAAATCTAGCAATAATATCTAAAAGCTATGAAATCTAGCAATAATATGTAAAATCTAGCAATAATATGTAAAATCTAGCAATAATATCTGAAATCTAGCAATAATACCTGAAATCTAGCAATAATACCTGAAATCTAGCAATAATATCTAAAATCTAGCAATAATATCTGAAATCTAGCAATAATATGTAAAATCTAGTAATAATATCTGAAATCCAGCAATAATATGTAAAATCTAGCAATAATATCTGAAATCTAGCAACAATATTTATAACTTCTTTGAGAAGGAATTCTTAAAAGGTTAAAAAGAAGCAGATAAATTGATCTGTAAAAATAATTTTCTATATTTGATAGATAAACAAAAGACCAAGCAAAAATTCTAAAACAATGGTTTCATTAGATAAAAGTGTAAATAACTTTTAAAACAATAATTAACCTACAGGAAATTACTCCCGTCTTTCTCTGTTATTTGTATAGTCTGATGATAAATTATTTAAGGACAAAGTTGACTTGGGACACATTTTTCACTAAAGATATTTATTTCTTCAAAAACACAGACTCATGTTTGTAATTTAAATTATTTATCTATTTAGTTGCTTGAGTCGTGCAAATTCAAATTGATTGCAAATTTGCTGCTAATTCAAGTTACCCAGATGCTCCTAGAAATATACAGTTTTTTTTATAAATTTAACTTAAGAACAAATATGTGTAAAATGGTATAAAGGATAATGGTAAGTTGACTAGGAATACATTCTAATACATACTATTAATTTCTAAGGAATGCTTATAAGTTTAGCTTGTAATATAAAATTACAATTTTTTATAATGAAATAAATATTTGAGGGAGATTACTTAACATAAAATACTTTAACAACGAAATAAAATACTTTGTTGATTGGCAATGCATATTATTTTATTCAATGCCATAAATTCGCATGCATTAATTCTTATATCATCACCGTCAATGACGCAGTAGCCCTATGGTGGGCCAAGGCCGCCTGCCTACTGGCAGATTTCAAGACAGGATCTAATCTTAAGACTGGATTTAATCTTGAAGAATTTAATGGTTTTTTTAAATGTAAAACGAGACTAGAATAAATGCTTATTGTACATCTAAACAATAAGCTAAAGTATAGTCTTTTTCCAATGCTTTCTGTACCTAGAAATGTTTTGTTGAGTTTCAACTCTCATTTTCATTTACATTATCTTCCAAAACACTCCATTCTATTTTGTTGTAAATGCAAGAAAATAAAATGAAGTCCCATAAAAAAAGCCCTTTTTTTTTTTTTTTTTTTTTTTTTTTTTTACCTTTTAAAGCTAAATAAAAACAAGTAATATATATATAAAAAAAAAATAAGTCAATTCTTATTTTTTTTTCACTCTATTGCAGAAATTCCTTTATAAATAATTTTCTTTCAGTTTATAAGTTTATCTGGCGCCATATATTGATAGATATATGTAACTTAAATCTAAAAAAACTAAAATGAATTAATTAAATTTAATTGCTGTATTAATATTTGAAAAAATTGAATTAACATCCAGTGTCATTCACTACAAGTTTTAAAAAAAAATTTATTGGAATTGAGTGGATGAATAAAAAGTGCTTTATGAACGATTGCAAATTTGAACAAGATATATACAGGGAGAGTGTGAATTAATAAAAAGAATTGAAACAAATCAACCTTAAAGACTTTTAATGCTATTTTGTAACACATAATAATGTGAAATCACAGGAAAACATTTTGCAATATTCTCATTGGACATCCAGACAATAAGTTTGGCCGAGAACTCTTTTGCCACAAATTCCTGAAGTTGGTGAGTCTTGTTACACAGATGGGAACGAGAAGATGAGGAGGATGTTTCCAAAGCGTCATGCAATCTTTCAGGTAGATGACGAGTTGGTTCTTGTCGAGATGGTCACGAGACCAGAGTTTCTTTTTTGGAAACTTTTAGGGGGACTTTGATTGAATGGGAGGGTCGAAAGGGTTGAAACTCATCAAATTTCTTTGGTCACGAAAAAAAAATTGCTTCTTTCCTCTCCTATCGTGCTACTAGTTATTAATTGAAATTTGATTTTCTTAGAAATTACAAATGTATAAAAAAAAACTTAGTTTCTACAGCAGGAGTGGTCAAACCAAATTATCTTGCTGACCACTTTGGAAATGCATCATAACTGCATGAGCCGCATATAAAATTACAATACATCAGAATATCAAATCATTATACATCAGAAATTAAAATGAATGATTTACCATTTCTAATCTTTATCGTTTTCTTGGCACTAAATTCTCAAACAGTACACAGTTACTAATAGATTTATTTAACTTTGCCAAAAAGATAGATGCATCGACAAAAGATATAAGCGAAAGAAAAAAAATCTTATTGGCACCAAATAAAATCTATTTATATATTTCAAAGAGTTTCACACCTTTGCCAAAGATGAATCGATACAGGAAAAATGTCAGCCTATTTTCAAAATAAAAACAGAACGTTTGTCTTCATATCTAAAAGAAAATAAGTTCCTTTCATTCTTTCTCTTTATTTATATTCAAACAATTGCATCTAATTTTTATGTCTTGTTAGTATTTTCAATACTTAGCATTGCATGATTTTGGACATAACTACAGAAAATATTTATACATTTTGCACTGAATACTATAGTTTAAAACAGGGGTGGCCAACCCAAACGATCTCACGGGCCACTTCCTAACTCCGCGGGCCGCTTATAAAGTTATATATCCCCCTATTAGATTTAGACCCACTATAGACATTTTTTAGGGTGATAAATTGAAATTTAAGTTATTATTTTTGTGTTTACTATTATTTTTACATGTGAACATCGATAATAGGATAATGATACTAAACGCACATTGTAAAGAAATATATAACACTAAAAATAAAATATAAAAAATATATGAACGACATAAAAAAAATTAAAACATTAAAAAATATTTATTTTTCTAGTGCGATATTTGTTTCTCCACTCTTTTATTTAACTTTTTTTTTGCTTGGGTATTTGCTCATCGTAATGGGTGTTGCGTCCGTTATGTTTAAGCGTGTTTTGTGTTTGGTCAATTTCATTTTCGAAAAAAAAAAAACGATTCGCAGGTGTAAGTGGAACCAAAAGCGTTAACAACTTTTTGTGGCAGATTTCTCAAATTGGAAAATTTCTCTTTTGTGAAGTAAGTACTATAAAATCTATTTTTGTTTCTGGTGTTTCCATTTGGAGATATTCTGTAGCCGATTCGATTTCATCCTGAAAGGGAGATGAATATACTATTTCAAAATTTTTCTTGTATTTTTCCAACTCTAAGTTAGGCAACTAATTTCAGCAGTTAATTTTTTAATATATGAATGTACAAATAATGTATTTTTTTAATAACACCTCAATTTTTTAATAACACTTTAAAGGTTCCATTACACCTCGTAAGTTATTATTTTCCTCCATTCTGGGAAACAACTTTAACGCCACGAAATGGTGTTACCGATTGTGAACTTTTCAACAAATTTAAAATTCTACAAGCAATTGGAGATATATTTAAGACTAAATGGCAATAATGAATACACATTTGGAGCAATTCACTTCTATAAAACATTTCAATCAGAACGGTAAAAATCCATTGCCATCAATACCTTAGAAATAAGTTGACAAATTTTGAACATGAAGTTTAGATAAAATCGTCTACTACAAACATTCTATACGTTTCCACAAACAAAATTGAATGCAAGTTCTTTGCTCAATTAATTCAGACATTTCAAAAAAATTGCCGGAATCAGTTTTAGCGTCTCACAAAGCCAAGCGTAACTCAAACACTCATAAATATTTTGAAGTCAAATTTCACACAGTGCCAGCAACCTAAAAAAAATAATAAAAATTGAAATTTCCTAAGCCCCGAGAAATTTAAATTTAAAATTTGTTTTATTCTTTGGACACAGTAGTATATACAATATTTAAGAGATATTTACAATATTTAAAATAAACTGGCAATAATGAATACAAGGGCCTGAATGGCCGAGCGGCTAGCGCTCTGGCGCTCGGTACCACAGGTTTCGGGTTCGAGTCCCGACGGTGCCATGGATGTTTGTAGTGGTTCGGAATCCACTTTAAAAAGTAGGTCTCGGTCTAATAGGGTCGTAGAGCGTAGCTGGGGCATTGTTACTCCGCGTCCGTGGCTTATCTTTAAGTGACACGCGCACCCTGGGTAGTGCTAAGTGAGTAATGTCTGTGCAGCGCTTGCCTTAAGGCATCCAAGACCAAGCTGTCTAAGTGTTTGCCAGTTGCATTAGATAGAAAAAAAATAATGGATACAAATTTGGAACAATTCACTTCTATAAAACATTTAAATCTGAAGGAGAAAAATCCATTACCCCCAATACCTACGAAACAAGTTGACAAATTCCGAACATGAATCATTTTGTAGGTTTAGATAAAGTCGTCTACTACAAATGTAAATTTTCCATTTGATAAATTGGATTCGCTTGACTTGGAAACCGTGCACCATTTTTCACTTACTATTTCCAAGATGGCAGCTCGATGAGATAAAAAATGGCATTCTACCAGGACCGAAAGGAAATCTTTCACCTTCGAACATCCCCCAAAGAAAATTGTCTTATTAGGGTCGAGTCATCACCCGGTACTGGATAAGGGAGGAGGAGGAGAATAAGGCATTTTGTAAGTCAAATCGGGGTTTGCAAAGAAAGTATCAAGAAAGACTCGTTCCCCTTACGATCTTCTGTCAGCATCGTGAAATTAAGAACCCTGAGATAAGGAAGACATAAAAAGGTGCGAAGTGCCGGTTTGTATGTGAGCGCCATGTTTGGTCACAAGTCAAAAACCCAAGGCATTATACTGCTGCTACTACTACACTAAACTGTGCCTAGAGCTCAGTTGCCCCTTTACAGTTTGGGAATGATATGGATGAGAAGAAGTCTGATTGAGTTCTGTGACGCTCTACGGTCATATGAGACCAGGACCTACGGCTTAAAGTGGATTCCGAACCTCTACAAACATCCATGGCACCGACGGGATACGAACCCAAAACCTGTGGTACCGAGCGCCAAAGCCACTCAGCCATAAAAGGGGACTCATTGCATGTAATGCAATGTAAACAGAAAGGAGCAATAATTACATGATGGGGGACCTGATGGACCAGTGGCGAGCGGTCTAGCGCTCGGTACCGCAGGTATCGGGTTCGAAATGTTTGCAGTGATTCGGAATCAACTTTAAGTTATAGGTCCCGATCTCATATGACCGTAGAGCGTCACAGAGCCCAATCAGACTTCTTCTCTCCCCCCCTTCATTCCCAAGCTGTAAAGGGGCAACTCAGCTCTAGGCACAGTGATGTGGTGTGGTGTAGTAGTAATACATAATGTAACTTGGCATAGTTTATAAGAGTTGTTATACATTCAACTTTATTTAATAATCAAAGCTTTTTATAATTTATGAATGGTTATGCAGGATGACTCAAGATGACTGGGTCACTTTAGAATTATTTGCAATTTCTTAGAATTGCGTGGAAGGTATAATTCTTCTAAACCCCCGGAAAAAACTCACTATACAATTTAAGTGTCGAAGCGTTATAATATCACCTAATCCACCCAATTTCTAAGCAAACGTTAGCAGAAAAATCCTTCTTGCTTTACCGCTAATGTCAAATACCGTTTGCTCATGTGTAGTTTGGTTACCCAGAAGTAATCATATTTTTTTATCCTGTTTAACTATTATTAAAAGTAAAAATTGACGCTAACCCTTCATCATAAATTTTGCAGATTCATATTTTTTTATTCCAGTTTACTTTAAATGAACTATAACTTAATGTTTATTTAAATGAAATATAAATTCCTTTGGAATTTTAAGTCGGTTTTTATATTAATTTCCATTAATTCCGTTTCTATGGACGCGATAAATCTGCCTGCTGAAATGACTTTGCGTTGAAATAGTTGAAGAGATAGCGAACCTCAGATACCCCCCATGGAATTGCGCGCTCAAAATTGGGGTGATAAAATATGTATTGTACCAAAAACACCACCTGGACAACGGTGAATCTACTACATGTCTAATTATGAATGGCCTCAATTATAAACCCCCTGTGGGGATGCTAGCTTTAAGCGGATTCCCAGTCACGCTATAGTAAGGTATTTGCTGTATCTTGTAGGGGTACATAAAGCCCAGTTGTGGGCAGTCAATTGTAAAGGGGGTCCTGCATTGTTGTAGTACCCTATCCTGATAGCCGAGATGGTGAATTTCCTTTGTTGGGGGGGAGGATTCGTGATGATTGGTTACCTAGATTCCATATGCATTCTGGTGGGTCGGGCTAAATTCATTGCACTAACCTTAGTTAGAAGCAATGACTTTTAATAAGCTAACATATAGAGTGAAATATAATGATAACTAATTACATATTTATCATTTCGCTACAAAAACAATAAAATATTTAAACATCTGGGATCATTTATATAACGGATGAATTGCAATACAAAATTTTAAGCTTGTTGTTTATTAAGGCAACCTATCTACGTGATAAAATAAACATCTTTCTTTAATTGAGGATTAACAGCAAGTACATTAAAACATCACTCCTGCAGAAGTTCCGAAAAACCAATGTATAAGGGGATAAATAATGAACATGATTATTTTCTCATAATTATGCTCATAAAGTTAACATGATTATTTTTTGTTTACTTCCTAATTGCACAGGTGAGGAGTTGGTTTGGCGTTGTATGGTCATTTTGTGCACACTTTAAGCTAAAATGACCGGGACCTACTGTTTAACACATTTAAGAAGGGGAAAACGGTACTGCATCGAAAAAAGTTATGAAGTGTATTGATAGGTGGCGCTGTAAGCGGCATAAAGAAGGTAAATTCGGCTGACAGTGATATTTTGAATCGAAATTACAATGTATTTGACATGAGTTGCATATCAAACCAACTATAGTGTTCAATGTGCTCGATTGTTTCGGTATTTTGACGAAAAAAAATGGCTTCCAAGGTTCAAATTTGAATTCATTGTGACGAGTGGTTCTTTTTTACAGCATTTTGAAAGTGGGAGTTTAATTATAATCACACTGTACTTCATAATCCTTTTTTGGCTATTGTCCTCAACTTTGATAACGATTATTTTAAACAAATATTACCTTGAGTTGCATGTGATCAGTCCATGTAATGTATCAGTTACATGTAATCAGTCCATGTAATATATCAGTTACATGCAATCAGTCCATGTAATGTATCAGCATGCAAACAGTCCATGTAATATATCAGTTTCATGTGATCAGTCCATGTAATGTATCAGTTACATGTATCCGTCCATCAGTAATCATCCAGTTACATGTAATTAGTCCATGTAATGTATCAGTAATCATTCAGTCACATGTAATTAGTCCATGTAATGTATCAGTAATCATTCAGTCACATGTAATTAGTCCATGTAATGTATCAGTAATCATTCAGTCACATGTAATTAGTCCATGTAATGTATCAGTAATCATTCAGTCACATGTAATTAGTCCATGTAATGTATCAGTAATCATTCAGTTACATGTAATCAGTTCATGTAATGTATCAGTTACATGTATAAGTCTATCAGTAATCATTTAGTTACATGTCCATCAGTAATCATCCAGTTACATGTAATCAATCAATGTAATGTATCAGTTACATACATCAGTCTATCAGTAATTATTCAGTTACATGTAATCAGTCCATCAGTAATAATCCAGTTATATGTAATCAGTCCATCAGTAATCACCCAGTTACATGTAATCAGTCCATTAGTAATCATCCAGTTACATGTCCATCAGTCCATCAGTAATCATCCAGTTACATGCCCATCAGTATCCTGTGTCCCAAAATGGTGGACTGCGGGCATCATTTTCGACTTTCCTGAACCGACATCGGCCATAAGACGAATGTCAAAATGGCAAGAGGCGGAATCAACCCTTTTGCCATTATCTCCGCCTTTCGCGATCCTCCATCGCTTCCCCAGAAATGAAAAATCGCCAGGATTTGCTTTTCCGGGTAACAAAAAAAAAAGGAAAAAAAGAAAGCATCCATCCAGATTGAATAAAAATCACTCCTGGCCACCTCACTCTACTACCCCTAACCCTGCACGAGTGGCAGCATTCTTTCAAAGTACTTCCAGTTTCGCTGTGAACCGAACGAGAAAAAAAAATATCTGAACGAATGCATTCGCCTCGCTGGAGGATTTATCGGTTCAACATGACAGGAACTATTAAGATTTTTCAGTTACAAAAATAGCGGGCACAGAGACAAAGTAGATAAAAATAATTGGTGTAGCTTAGAGTCGTTCACTCAGACAACAAGTTAATTAATACTGGCTCCAAAAAAAAAGTGAACGAGTAATGACATTTAAGGCAATTAATGCTTTTCGATGCCGCTTAAGTGACTCAGGGGTTAGTTAATAATTCTGGCTGGAGATAGTAAAAGCACAAATTGGATATTGTATGGTTTATAAATGGCATGATATGTCCGGAATGCGGAGTTGGAAGATTGGCTATAAATAGTTAAATGGCTTCTGGATATAGTGCTGTAGTGCAGTAGTTTGTTTCCAGCAAGTTGGGATAATGGTGGAGTTTAGAAAATTGTCTGAACTTGATGATGAATAGTTAACCAAGTTTATAATTAAAATATGCTTGAAACATTCTTTTGGTCTGCATATTAAATAGATACGCCAACTTTCTGAATTAAAAACGTTTTGCAGAAAATGCAGGTAAAATGATGATTTTCTGATAAGTTCAAACTACAAAAGTTTAAAATTAGTTTTAATTATAAAGTTTTTAAACTAGAGATATTTCAAAATTAGTTTTAAAATAAGTTTTAAAACATTTTATAATGTGTAGATACTGCTCTCGTAAACGGAATTTTCCTCTAAAACACTATAATGAATTTCTCTGAAATATATATAATATTTAACATAAATGTTATTTGAGTTTTACATTTAAAAATAGCAATATTTGTTTTATAAAAATCAGTAGTTGATATAAAATGAAATACCACCAAGAAATTCAAAATAGGAAGAGCTTGTTTAAAATATAGATTTTCTTAAGTCAAATTATATGTGAGCGTGATGGCCGAATGACTAACACTATGGTGCTCAGTGCCACAGGTTTCAGATTCGACTCTCAATGGTGACATGGATGTTTGTAGTAGTTTGGAATCCAATTTAAACCCACTTTATGTGTTATTATCCACCTTATGTCTTAACATAATATGACCGTAAAGCGTTGTGGGGTAATGCTACTCTCGTCTTTTCAAGTGACACGTGTCTCTTGGGTAGTGATAAATGAGTAACGTCGGTGCAGCCCTTGCTTATGGTATAAAGATAACTGTCTCTGCATTGCCAGAAAAAGGATTCATGTCCCGGAGGGGCCATGGATGTTTGTAGTGGTTTGGAATCCACTTCAAACCGTAGGTACGCAGTCTAATATGACTGTTGGATGTAAGGTTGACAATCCTACCCTGTAAAACGAAATCGACTCGAAATCTGCCAGAAGGCAGACGACCTTGGCTCAGCATGGGACTGTTGTACCATTAAAGAAGAATAAATTATACATAAAAGTAAATCAGTTATAATATTAATGACAAGAAAATTAAAAATAAATATACCTTATATTTGCAATTTTTAGTATTTAAATAAGTGCAATTAATAATTACATACAGTTAATTAATTAAACAAGTATTAACGGACATTAATTGCGCTTTATAATGAAATTTGGTTACATGTGTTTGTTTGACACACATATTTTATGATAGAATTAATTAATTGTAATTTGTTAACATGGTTGTAAAGTTTTCATTAAAAACAACATACCCTATAAAGTGCTATGCGTGATTTGCTTTATTTACATATAATGAATGAAATTTAAATTTTCCTATTTTTTATACTTTAATATTTTAAGACAAACTTCTATTAGTTAAATCCAAGTAGTTATAGGTTCAGCAGAAAGCTAAAATAGTTACAAATATTTTTAAACTTTATTTATGATATACTTCTCTCACAGCTTCTATTTGCGTCCTGCTTGCCAATTGGCCAGCGCTGTGGCCTTTGGTGCCACAGGCTCCAGGTTCGAATCCTGGTGGTGGCATGGATGTTTGTTAATGGTTCGGAATCCACTTTTAACTGTAGGTCTGGTCTGTTTAGCCCTCGTGTTCACAAGATGACCGTAGAGTGACAGACCAAACGAAACAAACAGCTTATGTTGATGTTCTGTTGTGTTCTGTTTACAATATGGATATAAATCTGGCATAGCATACAACAACCGCGTAATGCTTTATTTTATAATCGCTTTTAATCAAATGAATTTCATTTTATGACAAGTTTTGACACTAGGCTTCTTGGGCAAACTTGACAGTTTTAGGCCCAAAACAGTTCAACCATTTAGGTCTTTTTTCTTAATATGAATTAGAATAAAAAAAAATAGGAAAATCCTTCAATTCTGTAAGAAGAAATGGTTGGAAGATATGAATATGTCATGAGTTAAACTGGAGGTGTTCATTTCATATTGCAATAAACAAAGGGTTAGCATTATCCCACAAAGTAATCATTTTGTATAAATCATGGTAGTCTATTTTTGCCATAGTGATTCCTTAGTTGATCGTGAAGTTTTTTTTTATCCTTGTGTCCTTTTATTAATGGTGTTTATTAATTCACGATAACCCTTTTGTCCTTTTGTTTAGTCATGATGATCATTTTGTTAAGTCTCTGTAATTTTTTTGTTTCTGGGGACTTTTTGTATGAATACATGGTGATCATTTTGTTAAGTCTCGGTAATTCCTTTGTTTTTGGTGATTTTTTTTTTGTGTGAATTCATGGTGACACTTTTGTTTTTTTGTTATGTGTGAATTCATAGTGATACTTTTGTTTTTTAGTTATGTGTCAAGTCATGGTGATCCTTTTGTTAAGCCTTGGTAATCCTTTTGTTTTTGGTGATTTTTTTGTGTGAATTCATTGTGATCTTTTTGGTTTTTGGTTATATGTCAAGTCATGGTGATCCTTTCGTTGTGATTTTTTGTGAATTCATGGTGATTCTTTTGTTTTTTTCCCTTATATTTTTGTCAAGTTATAGTGATCTCTTTGTTAAATCATGGCGTCAAACTTGATTCTTCAATAATAATTGTGATCCTATCGCTGAGCCGTTAACAAACCATACGAGTTCATGGTCAAAATTGGAGCAACCCATATGCCCTCTAATTTAAAAATAGTACTAAAAATATCAGTAATTTAATTTCATCTGTAAAAACCATGCAATTCAGGTTTTTATCGTCAAAACACATTTATTTAAATTAATCTACTACATTATAGATGCAGTTCATTACTTCGATTTAAACCTTAAGTTTTTCACTCCAAACCAATTTGGTCGACTTGCGACAAATTATCATGGCTAATTACTATTTCCTCATACTTAACCGCAAAATCGATCACATCTAATTACGAGACATTTCTGATGGCGCCATGTTACTACATTAATGAGAGCTCATAACAGAGCAGATTTTAAACGCTGTCACGTGGACGGAGAGAAAGAGTGGGGAAAACCAATAAAGAATCCTCAAAATTCAAGCAATTTGCATATTGCTGGCCCCAGTGCAACAAGAGCTCATTTGGCAAGGTTACTCCACTGTGATAACCTGATAATCCCGCGGATGTAATGTTTTGAGGACGTTAATCTTGTTAGGGTAATATTTAAGATTAGGATGCGGCCGCCTCGTTAAATCATATGAGGCAATTAGCCTGTCTGCAAAAGTAATTAAAAGGACATTTGTCTTCTTTTCCGCTGAGCTGTAGCTTACAGAAGACTTCAGTAATTTTGTGGATTTTTCAATATGCCGGTTTAAATGAATGAATGAACTGAACTGCTGCATCTATGTTAAAGATAGTTTTTCTAAAGATATATATATATAGATAGATAGATATAGATATTTTAATAAATGTGTGCTAAATTCAACAATATTAAAATCTTTTTTTGTATAATGCGAATGTAGAAATGTAAATGTTTTCTCTACTGATCAAATAATCTCAGATAGCACGAAGACGAAAACCTTTTAAATATATTATCCCACTCTTGTTTTATTTAAAAAAAATTAATTATGTATGAGAGAGATACGGACTAATGGAAATAAATATTGAGAAAAAAAAGAACAGTCATACAGATATACAGAGACTTTGTATCATGCTTAAAGATGTATGCTTAAGACTTAAAGTATATATACTTTGGTCCTCATTTTAAAAATTGATATTCATTCTGTCTCTTCTTCAAGTATCAGTTGAAATTTGAACTCATTATGACGAATTGGTTCTGTTGTTACAGCATTTTGAAAGTGGGTCTCTAATTATAATCAAATTGCATTTATATTTTAGTCATCATAGTAAAAAATTATGTTCATTTGCATTATTTGTCCTTATCTGAACCCTAAATACTTATTATAACTAAGAGATAGAAATAAAAAAAAATCTATCTCTCTTTATATATATATATATGAAGATAGAGAGAGAGAGAGAGAAATAGATAGATATAACATATTACCATATTAAGAGTTATTAAACATACTTAAAACAACTTAATAAACATACAAACATTTATATGAAATTGAAATTTATAAAGAAATATTAAGCAAAATGATCCTAAATGAAACATTTGTCATTTTTGTAACAGTTGTAACATATTTGTAAACATTTTGTAATCTTTACACTTTTTAAAGTGGTATTAATTATTATTAAAATCTATCAAAAACTTTGGTAACAGAAAATACTTTATGCATAAAATTAAATAATGGTTCTCATTGCAATTCCATAACAGTTTAAATTTCTAAGGGAAAAGAAATTCAAATTCAGCAACATAATACAGTTTTTTAATCCAATTTCTTTAAACTGATAACCGCCGTACACTATTCCAGAGCATTCCATTATACTCTGCTCAAGATTTCGAAGCACGTCTTTTCAGGGGGCTTTCCAGATGCATTTTATTCAGCTTTCAAATTTCACCGATAGTGAAGGTCTCTGCAGACCTCCTATCGATAGTCGATTTCTCTTCAAGAAACTCTCCCGTCCGAGATCGATGTCGCACAAAACATGAGAAATAGAATGATCGAATCGATGCCTCTTAAAACGACACACTTCTTTCGCGGACATGTCCCTTTTTCCGATAGAGTTTCCGCGCTATATAAATAACAGAGAATGCATTTCTATGCAAAGGAATAATAACAAAAAATATCAGTTACAGGATTCTGTTAGATAAATTTATTGTATAGTTTTAGCTTGGGGTAGAATTACAGGAATCGCTAAGTAATGATTATGCCATATTTATAACTAATGTTTATGACTTATTTATAACTAATGTTTATGTCATATTTATATACTATGATTATGCATAATAATCATAAATAATGATTATGTCATATTTATATGCCATATTATGTATATAACTAATGCTTATGAAATATTTATAACTAATTTTTATGCCATATTTATAACTAATGATTATGCCATTTTTATAATGCGTATGCCATATTTATAATTAATGCTTATGCCATAATAACTAAGGACATATATATAACTAATGCTTATGCCAGAACCACGTATGCCATATTTATAACTAATGCTGACAATCGCTTGTGCCATATTTAAACTGCTTGTGTCATATTTATAACTAATGTTTATGCCATAATCGCTTATGCCATATTTAGAATTTTAATATTTCTGATGAGTTTCAAAAATTTCCAATCTATTGACTGATTCAAAGTCAAATACCGTTAATATCGGTGGACTTTCGATAGCTAACATCGGTGATCCACATGTTCCACTTATGTATGCCAAGAGAAGTGAAACGACGAGTGTTGAGAAAAGGACATTCCTTTCCAGAGGGCCTTTTGGGGGTAACCACACCTCATTTGCATATCGTATGGGAGAACACCTAGTAAACTTCCATCCTCAAGACAGATTATCTCTGCGAGAAGCGTTTCCTATGTTGCCATAATCGTCAGCAAATCGCCAAATTTCTGAAAGCAGTGACTACAAACAAAGCCGTCAGTTCAGTTTGGTTTGTCGCTCTACCGTTACTTTATGCACACGTTGGTCAAATTAAACCGGGACTTACAGTTTAACGTGGATTCCGAACTACTAACAAACATTAGATGGGAAAAATTGATTGAACTTTTTTTTGATGCCATACTGCTTACCCTTCTTCAAGTATCTTCAGTTCAAATTTGAACTCATTGTCACGAGTGGTTCTTTTTTTTTCAGCATTTTGAAAGTGAGATTTTAATTATAATCACCCTTCATATATATATATATATGAAGGGTGACATATATATATATATATATGATGCATAATTTAAAATGTTTTACAATAATTATTCTTAAGATGTCAAAAGTTATTTTAATTTTTATGTTTTGTTTTAAATATTAGTTTGAATTTTGAGATGGAATTTTATTTTCAATTATTAAATTTCATTCTAATTCTGAAATCAAGTAATTAAAAGAAAATTAAAATAAAAATATAATATAAAATTAAATTACATATAATATAAAATTAAATTACATAGAATATAATTTTTTTATTTTAAAAGTTATCATACTGCAATAAATATTGCCTGCTGTAAAGATGCTTTATTACGCATCAACTAAAAGTTACAATTTAAATTAAATTCGATTTCTTGGTAGTAAATGTGAGGATTTTAAATTTATTAGAATAAATAGTTAATACCAATAATATGGGACCTAAGGACATTGCATAAAGGTAAGAATACTACAGGTTATAATTCATCTATTTATTAAATTCAAAATATTTACGGAAAATATCAGTTGCGAAAATCTTATTAAACAGCTTTTAATTAGATTTTTTATTGAAATTTCATAATTGGATAATCTAAGTTTCTATGTTTCTGCATGTTAGTCGTCTAAAAATTATGCTAATGTTATTTAAATGAATGCATTTGTATATCATTAATTTGGCTTATCTAAGAAGTATCATGTTGTAGAAATGAATAAAAAACTTCATAATATTAATGCAATTAAGAAAATTAATTTATTCGATTTTATTATCGAAAATCTACAAGCTAAATTTTTTTTTTTTTTTTTTTTTTTTGCACATGCTCTTAGTTTATAGAAGCAAGTATAGGCAGTTGTCTTTTAAAATTTAAGAACTGTTTTAATTAAAGAGGAAAAAATTGTTTACATGTTTCTTTTATATCTCTCAATAAATATCGACTTTTTTACTTATGTGAATGCCGCATTTCTGTAGGATTCGACACTAAAGGGGTCAGTTCCGTAAGGGAAGGACTTGATAGTGAGGGAATTTTAAGAATTTTGGGCAGACGCGAAGACATTTTGCTGTCCAGTTGTTAATAAGTATCTGATACTTAACAATAATTGAGACAGAAGTCCTTTGAGATACTTAACAGCACTCAATTGTTCTCAACGCCCAATTTATCTCTGTCTCAGTTGTTGTTAATTATCTAAAATGTTAAGTTAGGTTAGGTTGGCGCTCTACGGTCATTTTGTGTACACGAGAGCTACACAGACGGGGACCTACAGGTTATAGTGGATTCCGAACCACTAACAAACGACCAGGCCACACCCAAGATTCGAACTTGAAGCCTCTGGTACCAAAGGCCAGAGCTCCAGAATTTTTGCAGCCACTATTTATTTGTGGAATTAGTGGAATGAAACACAACAAAGTCGTCACGTTTTTGTTAAGATTCAAAATGAGACGAATAAATTTCTTTTAGAACAAAATATAGTGTTGTGAACAATTGTGTTTATCCGTTTTTTGAAGGATGATTAACTCTTATTAAAATTTAATAACCTATAATAAATCATTGAACAGAGAATTCAATGATTTATTATAGGTTATTAAAGGCTTATTATGACAAAGCGCGCCAGACAGACGTTTAACCGTCTCTATATCTCCTTACAAATATATATATATATATTCGGAGCCTGATGGCCGAGTGACTGGCACTCGGTGCCACAGGTTTTGGGTTCGATCCCGGTGGGGCCATGGATGTTTTTAGTGCTTCGGAACCCACTTTAAACCGTAGATGCCGGTCTAATATGACAATAGAGCATTGGGAGTAGGGATGACAATCCTACCTCGTAAAAAGAAAACATCTTCCTTCTCGAAATCTGCCCGTAGGCAGACGGCCTTGGGCCCACCATAGGGCTGTTGCGCCAATGAAGGAGAAGAAGAATATATATACTGTGTCACATGCATTTCTTTACCTGAACTTCTCTAATATGTAGTATTTTTATTAATTATTATTAATTTGTTGTTATTTTCCTCGTAATTTGCCATTTGAAAAGTTTGAAATCGTCCGTACTTTCGTAATTTTACTTTCCCTTACTGCTAATTAACGAGAATCTAGCAGCGAGTCATAAATATTCAGAATTATATAATACACAATTAAGTTTACAATTGACAAGGTTTGACTGACAACAACAACAAATGACAAGGTAAGTTGCAATCTTTGGTTTTGCGTTCTTATATTGTTTTCTTTATATATATGTTAATAGTTTTTATAAATATTCCTTAAATTAATTTTAATCAATTATAAAAAAGACATTCAAGTGAATATTTTCGTCAGACATAAACTTGTTGAATCCTTAAAGTTCTGCTTTCATTAGTTTTTGTTAATTCAGTTATTCTATGCTTGCTTTTATTTTAAAAAAAAGGCTACTTTTATATAACAACCTTCCTTTCTAGAAAAGTAGTCAAAACCACACTTCACAACGTCTTTTTATAGAATCACACACGCACAAAAAAAAAAGAGTCTCATTTCTTAAAAGAGGGACATTTAAGTTCTCTTAGTGCCATTTATCACATTATAATTTTATATTCGAAACGTGATTACCGAGTAATATATGTTTCCACAGGTTTCGGGTACGAGTCCTGGCGGGGCCATGGATGTTTGCAGTGGTTCGGAATCCACTTTAAATCGTATATCTTTCTCTAATATTACTATAGAGAAATGGGAGTAGGTCTGACAACCGTATTCCGTAAAAAGAAAGCATCTTCTCTCTCGAAACATACCCGTAGGCAGACGGCCTTGGTTCTCCATAGGACGTTGTCCCAATGACGGTGAATAAGAATATATGTACTCTGTCACATATATTTCTTTAACAGATCTTCTCTAATCTGTAAGATTATTATGAATTAATTTGCTGACATTTTTACAGTAGTTTATTTGAAACTTTTGAAAAAGCCAATACGTTTGTAACTTTATTTTCACACACTGCTAATTAACGATAATCTCACAGAGAGTCATAAATATTCAGAACCATATAATACACAGGTAAGTTAACAATTGACAAGGTAGGTTACAACCTAGGGCCTGAATGGTCAAGTGGCTAGCACTCTGGCACTCGGTGTCACAGGTTTCGGATGAAAAAGGGTTCGAGTCCCGGCGGTACCATGGATGTTTGTAGTGGTTCGGTATCCACTTTAAACCGTAGGTCCCGGTCTCATAAGACTGTAAAACCGTCACGGAGCGAAAGTCAGACTTCTATCTACGTGTGATCCATCACAACAGAAGCTGCCCCCTTTCCCTCCATCTATGAGTAGATCATTCATGGGATGTCCGTCCCGCACTGCAGGACATTGAGGATTAGTTAACAAGTTACAACATTTGGTTTTGAGTTCATATGCTGTTTTATTCATAAATATCGTATTAGTTTTTATAAATATACCTTAAATTCACTTTAATCGGTATAAAAATGATATTGAGAACTTTTTAATCAGACATAAACTTGTTGAGTCCTTAAAATACTGCTTTTAATCAGTTCCTGTTTATTCTATTTTGCTTTTAAGCAAGTTATATAGAAAAAATTAAAAAAATTAAAGTCAATTCCTTCTTTTTTTTTCTCACTATATTGCAGGAAGTCCTTTACAAATAATTTGCATTCATTTTTTTAAGTTTATCTAGCGCCCTCTATTGGTAGATACATGCAACTTAAATGTAAAATTTTTTTTAATTAATTAATTAAATTTAATTAATTAATTAATATTTGAAAAAAATTGTATTAACATCCAGTGGCATCCACTACAAGTTCAAAAAAATGTATTTGAACTTGAGTGGATGAATAAAATGTATTTTATAAACGATTGAAAATTTGAACAAGATATATATAGGGAGAATGTGACCTAATAGAAGTAATTGAAAATGATATCCAAGTGAACTTTTTAATGAGACATAAACTTGTTGAGTCCTTAAAATTCTACTTTAAATTAGTTCCTTTTTATTCTATGTTGCTTTAAAAAAAAGGCTACTTTTAAATAAAAACCTTCCTTACCAGAAAAGTAGTCAAATCCACACTTCACAACGCCTTTTTCTTACAATCACACACGCACAAAAAAAAAGACTCTCATTTCTTAGAAGAGGGACATTTAAGTTCTCTCAGTACTATTTATCACATTTTATTCTGCAGCAAGAGCGAACAATGCGGCCGGCGGAATGATTTAAGCTCAAGCTGTTATTCGGAGAGGCCGCATGTGCCGCTGAAAATATGGGTGTCGTTTGCATGCAAATTTTATACAACACTCGGATAAATGCTCATAAAGTACTTCTTTCGTTTATTTCTAAGATTCAGGTTTCACGCGCTGTGTTGTAGTCACAGTTCTGTACAAGCTGTGCAGGTTGTTCGTATCTGATTTTTCATGTATTTCTCCTTCTTCTTTCGTGTATTATTATTAGTTTTTGTTCTGCTCTTACTTGATTTTTTTTCTCCTTCAAAGAGAATTAATAAAATAATAATTCTCGGGGGTTATAAATATAAGTAAGATTTATTATCAGGAGCATCTGGGTATAATGGTCTTTAAAAATGACATTCGGTTTAAAAGTATTTAATAAAAGAACAGTTTTGGTAAAGAAAAAAATTTTTTTTTAATCTGTAGAGGTTTTAAAGTATAGCGTGATTTAATCCTTCCATGGAATTTTTTTTGGGGAATAGGGCTGACAATCCTACTTCGTAAAAAGAAAACATCTATCTCAAAATTTTCCCGTAGGCAGGCGGCCTTACCCTACCATAGGGCTGTTGCGCCATTGAAGGAGAAGAAGACTATATATGTACACTGTCGCATACATTTCTTTACAGAACTTCTTTAATCTGTAAGATTTTGAATAATTATTATTAATTTGTTAATATTTTTCCCGCAGTTTGTCATTTGAAAAGTTTGACAACGTCAATACGTTAGTAATTTTACTTTCCCCCGCTGCTAATTAACGAGAATCTCGCAGCGAGTTATAAATATTCAGAATCATATAATACACAGGAAAGCTTACAACTGACAAGGTTTGACTGAACAACAAGATTACAAATGACAAGGTAAGTTACAATCTTTGGTTTTGTGTAAAGTTTGGTATTAGTTTTTATAAATATACCTTAACCTAATCTTAATCCTTTATTAAAAAGGTATGCAAATGAACTTTTTAATCCGACATAAACTTCTTGAGCCCTTAAAATTCTGCTTTAATTAGTTCCTGCTTTTTCAGCTATTCAATGTTCGCATTAAAAATGCTACTTTTAAATAAAAACCTTCCTTACCAGAAAAGTAGTCAAATCCCCACTTCACAACGCCTTTTTCTCACAATCACACACGCACAAAAAAATATTCTCATTTCTTAGAAGAGGGACATTTAAGTTCTCTCAGTACTATTTATCACATTTTATTCTGCAACAAAGGCCGAACAATGCGGCCGGCGGAATGATTTAAGCTCAAGCTGTTATTCGGAGAGGCCGCATGTGCTGCTGAAAATATGGGTGTCGTTTGCATGCAAATTTTATGCAACACCTGGATAAATGCTCATAAAGTACTTCTTTCGTTTATTTCTAAGATTCAGGTTTCACATGCTGTGTTGTAGTCACAGTTCTGTACAAGCTGTGCAGGTTGTTCGTATCTGATTTTTCATGTATTTCTTGTTTTTCTTTCGTGTATTATTATGATTTTTTTTTCTCTTATTACTTGATGATGTTTTTCTCCTTCAAAGAGAATTAATAAAATAATAATTCTCGTGGGTTATAAATATAAACAAGATTTATTATCGGGAGCATCTGGCTAGAATGGTCTTTAAAATTGACATTTGGTTTAAAATTATTTAATAGAAGAACAGTTTTGGTGCAGAAAAATTATTTTTTATCTGTAGATGTTTAAAGTATAATGTGATTTAATCCTTACATGGAATTTTTTTTTTCAAATATAGTTTGGTATTTGAACCAATTTTTTTTTCTAAAATTGAAAACATGAACAGTTAGAATTGCGATTAAGGGCCTGAATGGCCGAGTGACTAGCGCACTAGAGCTCGGTACCAGAGGTTTCGAGTTCGCCTCCCGGCGGTGCCTTGGATGTTTGTGTGGCTCGGAATCCACTTTAAACCCTTGGTCCCGATCTAGCATGATCGTAGAGTTTTGCGGGGATAGTGTTACTCCGCTTCCGTAGCTTATCTTCAAGCTACATGCACCTCCTGGGTAGTGCTAAGTGAGTAACGTTGGTGCAGAGCTTGCCTTAAGACATCCAAGGCAATGGTATAAGTGTTTGTCAGCTGCATTGGAACAAAAAATTTACGATTAATAAAATATTACACTTTTTGATTTTTTTATAGAAATTCAAATATAAATTGAGCCAATTATATCGATATCTATTAAAGGTAACAAAGCCACAGATTCACTTGCAAAGAAAGAAAGCCTGTTAATACGGGAAAGAAACAAGTTCCACCAGAATCTTTCAAGAAATATATTCATAGAGAAATTTTTAAGAAATTGAAAGATAATCTCATAACTAACTCTGAAGGCAAAAAGTGACACAAGCCATCTGGAAAATCTTTAACACTAGACCATGTAAAGAAGCGATTGCCAACTTTCGATTAAGAACCGGACACGATTGTTTTGCGGAACACCTAAACAGTATAGGTGTCCTCGCCTCGAACACTTGCCCACTATGTAGAGCTGGAACAGTGAATTCAGAACATCTTTTGATATGTCCAGGACTGAACAGGGAGGCTCAGCTCAAAGGATAGGCTTAAAAATTGTATTAGAAGATCAGGCGCCTCATGGACTTAAATAAAGTGTCTAAAAATTAACTGTCTGTGTACTGCCAGCTGCATTAGAATAACAATAAAAGACCGTGAAAATCAAAAACATATCTCTTTTACGTTAGGACAATTTAACAATTATATATTATACTACACAACCTCCATACACGCTTTAAACACTGCACAAATTAAATAATTAAATTCATATAAACGTTCTAATCTAATAATAAAACGTATGGGGGTCAAACATATATTCAACCCCTTAAAACCATTTTTAAGTGGTTAATAATCGAAGAAATTTGATCACCCCTGATAAAAGTATTTTCAGTATTTTAGAAGTACAATAATTTTTTTAGGTTCTTCTAAATGTAGGTTGTTCTAAATGTTCTTATCTAAGAAAATAATGTTTCCTTCTTCAAAAAAAAAAAATTACTCTTTTCTTAAAAAATAATGGCATTAGCAGAAGAGAAAACGATTTAGATGACGAAAACGAAGAAAAGGTGAACAGAAAAAAACCCAGCCCCGCTCTTTTTTTTTTGTGTTGGCCTTTTAAGTGTTCCGAAAATGCTGAGTCAAAACAACCGGCAGTGATTTTCCCCAAATAAGCAATACGGCGGAAAAAGGAGCATCGAGCCAAAACATCCGCCTAATCCTATGTGCTTAATGTCTGCTTTCTCAGCGTATGTCACCGTAATGGAATTGAATGACCGCGACTTATAGATTGCCATTAATGTCCGTACACTTATGGCCACAGAGGATAATGGTGATGGAATTAGCCATCTATGGAAACAAGGTTTAGTCAACAACTCAACGCAAAAATACAAAGAAATAAGCGCCATTTTGTATTTGATACATTAAATGAATCAGGGATGTAATTTTATTTTTATTATTTTATTTTTATTTTGGTACACATAGGTGGGCCTAATGTTCCATTTATGTATAGCAGGGTACTTGTATTTTATTTGTTTATGCCAGGGATGTCGTTTTCCATTTATGTGTACCATATGCCTTCTGTTTCTTTATGTTCCAATGGTGTAGTGTTTCTTTTATGTTCCCATGGTGTAATGTTTTATTCATGTTCCCATGATGTAGTGTTTCATTTATGTTTTCATGGTGTAATGTTTTATTTATCTATGACATGTGCCCCTGTACTATTTATGTATTCCACTGGCCATGCTTTTCATTTATTTATGCCCCGAGGCTCGTTCTCCATTTATGTAGGCCATCGTTTTCTGTTTCAGTTATGTTCCCATGGTGTAGTGTTTCATTTAAGTTCCCATGGTTAATGTTTCATTTGTGTTCCCATGGTGTAGTGTTTTATTTATCTAAGTCATGTGTCTCTGTACTATTTATGTATTCTACATGCCATGCTTTTTCTTTATTTATGTCACCAGCATCGTTCTCCATTTATGTAGGCCACGGGCATTTTGTTTCATATATGTTTCCATGCTGTAGTATTTCATTTATCCATGCCAAGGACCTCATGTTATATTCATGAATGGTATGGTCTCGGGTTTCATTTATCTATGCCATAGTCTTCGCGTACTATCTATGTATACCACGGGTCTTGTTTCTTATTTATTTATGCCACAGAACTTGAGTTCCATTTATGTATGCCATGGAGTTATGTTTCTTTTATATATCCCTGATGTAGTGTTTCATTTATCTACGCCACGGGCTACATGTTTCATTTATGTATGGCGTAGTCTAGGGTTTTATTTATCAATGTCATAGGTCTCGTATATTACCTATCTATGCCACAGGTCTCGTGCATTATCTATGTATACAACGGGTCGTGTTTCTTTGTTATTTATTCCACGAGCCTCATACTTCATTTATATATGCCATGGATTTTTTGTTTCATTCATGTTCCCGTAGTGTTTATCTATGCCATGTGCCTTGTATACTATTTATGTGTTCCATTGGCCATGCCTTTTATATATTTATATCACTAGCCTCATTCTCCATTTATGTATGCCATGTGCTTTCTGTTTCTTTTAAGTTCTCATGGTGTAGTTTTTCATTTATCCATGCCATGTGCTTCGTGTACTATTTATGTATTCCACTGTCCGTGCTTTTTATGTATTTATACCACGAGCCTCATTCTCCATTTATGTATGTCATGTGCCTTCTGTTAAATTTATGTTCCCATGCTGTAGTTTTTCATTTATCTATGCCGTGGACCTCGTGTAATATTGTATTCCATTGACCTTGCTTTTCAGTTATTTATGCTGCGAGCCTAGTGCTTCATCTATGTATGCCATGGGCTTTTTGTTTCATGTACACAGTCTAGTCACATTAATGTGACCACCTACCAAAAGCCAGAATATACACTCTTGTATATTCTGGCTTTAAGTGGAGTGTGGTATTTAAGTGGTATTAAGTGGAATTCTTTATATACACTCCACTGCAATGTGCTGCTACATGCCTTTTGTGATGGGTTATTTCACGTTGTCGTCCAAAGTAGGTGGGGGTCACATTAATGTGGACTGTGTATGTTTCAATTGTTTAGTGTTTCATTTACGTATGCCACGAGCCTCATGTTACATTCATATACGCCATGTCTTGGGTTTCATTTATCTATGCCATAGACCTCATGTACTATCTTTGTATACCAAGGGTCTTGTTTCTCATTTATATATGCCACGAGCCTCGTGCTCCATATATGAATGCCGTGAATGTCTACTGTTTTATTTATGTTTCCATAGTGTAGTGTTTCATTTATCTCTGCAATGGACCCCATGTTACATTAATATATGCCATGACTTCGTGTTTTATTTATCCATATCACGGAGCTCGTGTTTACTTTATCTATGCCACGAGCCTCGTGCTCAGTTTACGTATGCATTGAATAGTCCACCGAAGGCTGATAAGTAGACGCCATTGACATACGAAATGAATTTTGAGAACAACAGATCTAAATTTATATGTCGTATTAGAGAAAACTCCAAACAGGCAGTCTGGAAACAATAGGAAATTCTTTGCATATATCATAATTTCCAAAGGGCCTCCTCGTTTTTGAAGACTTGCGTATTCGAATCTGGGCCTCCCTGCATGATAGCTACGTGCGTTTACCCCAAACCATAGAATTTCTTTTTTAATAAATTCTAATATAATAACAGATTTCTTATGAGTGGTATAATAAAATAATAAAACTAACACTAACAATAGTAATATAGATATAACTAAACAATAGTAATATATATAAATAAAACTAAGCCACACAGCTAAGCCAGTTGAACATAATTAAGCCAGTTCAGTTTTTGGAATTCCTCACTTCATCGTTGATCGAGGAATGAACAGGAATATGGAACGAATAACGAATAGTAATAATAATAATACTATAATGAACAATTATGAATGAACAGTAATATGATCAATGAGGAATGTCAGACCCTGTTATACTTAAAAGGAATATTAAGCTTACTCATATGTAAAAAGAAAGATTGATGTGATGAACATTTAATATATAAGAAATTCTAAATGTGGAAATCAAATCAGTATCATTGGTCTGTAAATGAATACATTGTATCTTATTCAAAGCAAAGGACAGAAACCCTATTGTAATATAACAGAAATAATGTTGCTATCGGTTTTTCATCATACTAACCCTAGGTAAAAGGAATAAAACCTAATGGGTGTTTATTAGGCTCTTCCTCATCACTTTTATTATGATGATTATTATCTATATCTGGACGATTATGGCCGCGAAAATAACTTCTTCTTCGGAAGTGGATAGCATGGCTGCCTTCGCATGAATAAAAGATTCAATATTTTTTTATCAATGCTATTCATAGAGAAAGAAAAATTATTTCGATCATTTTTTGTATTTATTTCTTTGTATATGCAACTAGTTTAAAGAATTAATTTACGAAAAAATATGAAAATTATAAGTGTGTTTAAGCAAAAAGAATGTTTGTTTAATTGTTAGGAATGTCATAAATAAATTGCGGGATTAACTTGATGTTGATTGTCTCTAATTGTAGCGAATTTACGAATTTACAAAGAGAATAATTGTTTATTTATTTTTAGTATTTTTTTTAATTTTAGAGTACCGAATATTTAATTTTTTTGAAGCTTTATCTTGTATCTAATACTAACATTTAAGCAGCCAATTAAAATTGTAAATTTATATGTAAATTAAGATGAGGAGGTTAAGGGGTATATCCCCATTTGTACTCCTGTACGCCAGTTGCCAGGTGACTTCTTTATATTTATTTATCGCATAGGAGAAAACAAAATAAACTTTCAACATGCAATGCGATTGCTGACTCTAGAGAATACGCACGATGACACATTCTCCACCGGGTCTCCTTTTTTATGTAGGCAACTGTACAACAGAACTTTGTCTTCTTGTAATGGCTTCCTTCTAGTGACATGTACTCATTGCCACTAATGAGATTACATCTTATGTAATTGAAGTATTCTTAGGAAGTAATAGACTTAAGCATTAAAATTATGTAATTTATTCACTTGCGTATTATTTGTACTTCACTTTTATATTTCATTGAATAATTTTATTATTTAAGTTTAGTAAGTATTTTAAGAAATATTTAACTAGGACTTTTTATGAGTTGCAAGTTTATACACATAGAAACCAGAGAATCCAGTATCAGATGAAAATATCATTTAGCTTTCAAGTATTTTAATGTTAAAGAATCATCTGAAATTTAAATCTCATCAATCAAAATGCTTTTTTTTGCAGTAGTTATAATTTTTAACATTTTTTTTCTTTTTTGTATCGTTGACGATATTTTATAGCGATTTATCGTTATCGGAAAAGTGATTATGTATCGCGAAGCTTTAAAAGAATAAACTACATGTGAGAAAAAAAATGAGAGAAATATTTTTTTTTAACATCTCATGCAAAACTAAGTTTTTTTATAGGTTTGAAGATATTTCTGCGTATACTTTTGACAGTTAGTAAACTAATTTTCTAGATAAAATTACTTCAATAAAAAATTACTTTAACGGTTGAATTTTTAATATTCTGTATAAATAAAGTGAAGAAAATAGTGGTTTAAATTCCTCTTAACTATGAAACCAATATATTAACATTTTTAACTATAATCCATATTTGAATACTTAATTTAATTCTGAAAATAAAAATATTCCTTTTTTAATATTTTCTTTTCCAGTGATATGTTAAAGATTTTATTCAAAAATTCTATGATATTTATTAGTTTCTTTTAAAACAATCCTAATATTTTTAGAAGTATTTTTATGTTGTTATGTCTAATCCTCAGTGTCCTGCAGCGCGGGATGGGCATCCCATGAGAGGACTATTTATGAATGGAAGGAAAAGCGGCAGCTTCTATTTTACCTTAGGTAAAAGTATGATTGAAATTTTGAAGAATGGAAATATAAAAGTCTGGAAGATGCTACATAAGAGATAATATGCAAGGTACATAACTAGATAATTGGTATTCACGTAAGAGTTAGAAATGTGCAAATTAGAATCTATATGAGATACAATAACGAATTGTTTCAAATTTAGTTTATCCTAGATATACACACATATTGTATACTCACACTTAAATTATATTATAAAGCCAAATTTCCTTAAATACATACACAAGCATAAATTGCTTTGGGAAATAATATGTTACTTTTAATATATACGTCAGCATTATTTTATTTTATAAAGCTAATTACCTTAAATAAATATACAATCATAAATTATATTAAATAGTCAAATACAATATATGCGCACGCGAATATATTGTTATTACTATTTAAATATACACGCAAAATATATATATATACACACTTAAATAATTGTAAGATGTAAAATTATAAGTATAAACAGAAGATGAGTAAACACACATCAATTGCTTAATAAAGTAAAAATACCCTGTTTATACATACATTCACACACACACAGAGTAAACAAAAAGCAACCTGTTACACTGTACAAAAAGATGGCTTGACACTTAGTCTTTGATAAGTAAAGTTTGATTCTCAGAAATAAAGTTTAACATGTTTTGCGTTTGATATTGATATATAATTATAGATTTGATTGATGGTTTAAAATTCCTAACACGTAAATTTAGTTTTTTTTTTTTTAAGATTGATGCTAAGGATATCTAATAAAATTATTAACACTATTAAATCAAATTATATGACTTATAAAATAAGTAAAAGAAATAAAAATTCAATAAAGTTAATTTTACATTAAAAAAATATTTCCAAGTTCATGAATTTATTAATATAACTTTAAAAAAACTTTCACAGACGACAAGTCAAAAGTTTCCATTTAAGAAAAAGACCCAAAAATAACATCATCCTATAAAACACTCATCGATTTAAACAAGTAGAGAATATAAAAGGAAATATTCCCTACCGATATTCGAATTCAGAAAAGGGATAGGGGAAAAAGAAACAGTGCTGAAACAGCGAATACTTTTTTTTCCTTCTGTAGAAACCGATTATACAATATCAAATAAATCAACTCCCACGAAGGCAGAATGATTGAGATGTGGAAACGGAATACCACAGGAAACAGACAGAAAAATAAGAAAAAGAGGTTTTTTTAGGGAAAAAAATCGGAAAGAGTTCTTATCAAGAAAATGTAATCCATCAAAAGCATTGTTTTGTTGATCCTTAACAATCAGATTTGTGGGCGGCAGGGAGAGAGGGAAAAAAAGGAAGCAAAAAATCCCTATATTTCCTCAAGAAAGTTGTGAGAAATAATACCAAAGCCGGAAGAGTTTTTGTCAGATTCTCGGAATCTTTAACTACGGAGTTGGTGGAGAAAGGCTTTCTCCTCTCAAAATTCTTTTGACGGATTACGAAATCAACAGTTCCTGATTTTTCCTTTCAAGTTTTATTTCGGTCCAGACTCGCCGTGATTGCTCAAAGCGAATTCCCTTTACTTTGATATGTGCTATCTTTGGGTAAATTAAGTTGCGCGCTGGCTTAAAGTATATAAATAACATTTCGACGTCTCTTTGGTTGTTTGGTAAAGAGGAAATATTACTACTTACTTAAACATTAATGTTTCGTTTCATTGAGGTGCTCCTTAAGAACATTGCACACGTATACAATGACGGCTAATGGAAACACACCAGTTTTCACTTTTAAGAATAATAGCATTATGAATTTAAATCGGGTAAATAATACAGTTGATAAGAAGGTAATTTTGATCCATTTGCGATAGGCTAACGGAAAGGTATTACGATGCACTCACAATGTACAGGGTGATTATGCAGTTCAACATTCAAAATACTGTAATAAAAAGATCCACTCATCGCAATGAATTCAAACATGAATAGAAGGTACTTGAAGAAGTAGAAAACTGTATGTCATCAAAAAAAGTTTAACCTATTTTCCCCATCCAATTTGGTATGATCTCGCCCCGGTGAATGGGTTTTACACTCACAGTGTCAGAACTGTTGAAAGATTTAGAAGTATTTTTTTCGCCAAAAAACTGAAAAAAAAGTACATTGAACTCTACAATTGGTTTAATGTGCAACCCATACGAAATACGTTTTATTTTCGATTCAAAATGTCAATGTCAGCCTAATTCCCTTTCTTTATACCGCTTACAACGCCAACTATTAATATACCTTGGAACTTTTTTTGATGACGTACCGTTTCTCCTTGTTCAAGTATCTTAAGTTCAAATTTCAACTCATTGTAATGGGTTGTTCTATATTTTACAACATTTTGAAAGTGGGACTTTAGTTATAATCCTCCTGTATGTTAAGAATATATCATATCAGTATAGAACGATACCAAATCAAGTGACTGGAAATATAAAATATTATTAAATCACCAACAAAATAATCTTAATGATGAGAGAGAAATATAAAAATAAAGTTAATTTCATATTAAACTAATACTATATTTCACATTTCATGAATTTAAAAACTTAACTTTCGACGAATCTTTTTGGACGAGTCAGAGTTTTCAACGAAAAAGACCCCAAAATAGCATCATCTTATAAAACACTCATCGATTTATACAAATAGAGAATATAAAAGGAAATATTCCCTATTGCTATTCGAATTCAGAAAAGGAACAGGGAAAAAAAACAGTGCTGAAACAGCAAATGCTTTTTTTTAGAAACCGATTATACAATATCAAATAAATCAACTCCCACGAACTCAGAATGACTGAGATATGGAAACGGAATACCACAGGAAACAGAGAGAAAAATAAGAAAAAAAGAAAGAGTTCTTATCAAGAAAACGTAATCCATCAAAAGCATTGTTTTGTTGATCCTTAACAATCAGATTCGTGGGCGGTAGAGACTGGGAAAAAAAAGGAAGAGAAAAATCCCTATATTTCTTCGAGAAAGCAGTGAGAACTAATACCAAAGCCGGAAGAGTTCTTGCAAGATTCTCGGAATCTTTAACTACGGAGTTGGTGGAGAAAGGCTTTCCTCTCGCAAAATTCTTTTGACGCATTACGAAATCAACAGTTCCTGAATTTTCCTTTCATGTTTTATTTCGGTTCAGTTTCGCCGTGATTGCTCAAAGCGAATTCCCTTTCGTGGTATCTTTAGATAAATTAAGTTGCGTTCTGCATTAAAGTATATAGATAGTGCTTTCGATGTCTCTTTGATTGTATGTTAATGATGAAATATTACTACATACTTAAATATTAATATTGCATTTCTTTAAAGAGATTTTTAAGAACTTTGACACGTATACAGTAATGGCTAATGGAGACACACCAATTTGCATTTTTAAGAATATAGCACTATGAATTGAAATCGGGTTAATAATACAGTTAATAAGAAGGTAATTTTGATAAATTTGCCATGCATCAAGATCTATTGCATTATCCTTTAAGGGACTCTACGAGAATTTTTTCTATTAAGGCCAAAAAATGTTCTGTTGTAATTGCAGAAAAGAAAAGCTTTCACAATGCACAGGGTGATTATAATTAACCCACATTCCCATTATATCCCACATTCAAAATGCTGTAAAAAAGAACCACTCGTCATTGTGAGTTCAAATTTGAACTAAAGGTACTTGAAGACGTGGGAAACGATACGGCATTAAAAAACGTTCCATCGATTTTTTCCATCGAATATGGTATGACCTTGCCATTGGGGGTGGGCTTTCCACTAACGGTTTCACAACTGATGAATGACATGGAAGTCCTTTTTTCTATCAGAATCTGAACTAATCAAGCACATTGAACACTACATTGGGTTTAATGCGCAACTCATGCAAATATGTTATCATTTTGATTCAAAATATCTTTGGCAGCCGTCGCTTATAGTGCACTTAATTAAAACTCTATTAATACAGTTTGGAAAGTTTTTTGATACCGTTGTGTTTTCCCCTTCTTCAAGTATCTTCTGTTTAAATTTGAACTAATTTTCAAGAGTTGTTCTATTTTACAGCATTTTTAAAGCATATTAGTTATAATCTCCCTGTATATCATTTATATATAATAAACTATGCATAGATCTAAACCACAGTTTTCACACACTACCACAATAAACCTCAGTTTAGTATTCCACACTTTATGAATTTATCAATATAACCTTCAACAAACATTCTTGGACAACAAGTCAAAGTTTCCATTTAAGAAGAAGAACCAAAAATAACATCATCCCATAAAACACACATCGATTTATACAAGTAGAGAATATAAAAGGAAATATTCCCTATCGATATTCGAATTCAGAAAAGAAACTGGGAAAAAAGAAACAGTGCTGAAACAGCAAATGCTTTTTTTTTCTTCTGTAGAAACCGATTAAACAATATCAAATAAATCAACTCCCACTAACGCAGAATGACTGAGATGTGGAAACGGAATACCGCAGGAAACAGAGAGAAAAATAAGAAAAATGATTTTTTTTCAGGGAAAAAAAATCTCAAAGAGAGAGAAGAGAATGAGAGAATATCAAGATAGAGAATATCAAGAGAATGTAATCCATCAAAAGCATTGTTTTGTTGATCCTCAACAATCAGATTTGTGGGCGGTAGACAGAGGGATAAAAAGGAAGAAAAAAATCCCTGTATTTCCACAAGAAAGCAATGAGAAATAACACCAAAGCCGGAAGAGTTCTTGCAAGATTCTCGTAATCTTGAACTACGGAGTTGGTGGAGAAGGGCTTTCTTCTCGCAAAATTCTTTCGACGGATTACGAAATCAACAGTTCCTGAATTTTCCTTTCAAGTTTTATTTCGGTCCAGACTCGCCGTGATTGCTCAAAGCGAAATCCCTTTGCTTTCATATGTGCTATCTTTAGATAAATGAAGTTGCGCTGTGGGTTAAAGTATATAAAAAGTGCTTTCGATTTCGATGTCTCTCTGATTGTGTGGTAAAGAGGAAATATTACTACTTATTTAAATATTAATATTTTATTTCTTTAAGGAACTTTTTTAAGAACCTTGATCATACGTACAATAATGGCTAATGTGGTGCTCTACGGTCATATGAGACAGGACCTACGGTTTAAAGTGGATTCCGAACTACTACAAACATCCATGCCACCGGCGGGATTCGAACCCGAAACCTGAGGTACCGAGCACTAGACACTCATCAGGTCCCCTGTTTGTCGTATAGGAGAAAACAAGTTAAATGCGATTGTCGACTGTAGATAATACACATGTTGACCCATTCTCCACCGGATCTCCTACGGCCAACTGGCCAGCGCTCTGGTCTTTGGTACCTCGTTCTTCATTTTCGAATAATGGCGGTGGCATGTATGTTTGTGAAAGATTCGGAATCCACGTTAAACTGTAGGTAACTGATGACCGTCGAGCAACAAACCAAATCAAATCAACCCACCGGATCTCTTACCTTTATGAAATTAACTGGACAACATAACTTTGTTTTCCTGTAATGGCATGTATGTAGTGGTACTTTGTTTTCTTGGGACGTCTACTAGTGGCATGTACTCATTGCCACTAATGGGATTAAATCTTATGCAATTGAATATTCTTAAGGTTTGAAATTATGCGATTCATTCACTCGTATAATATTTGTATTTCCCTTTTATATTTTATTGAGTAATTTTATGGATTGAAATTATGCATTTAATTCAGTTGTATATTATTTGTATTTCACTTGTATTTTTTATTTAATAAATTTATTATTTAAGTTTTGTAATTTTTTTAAAAGAAAAATGCGAACTAAGATTTTTAATAAATTGCAAATTTATACACGTTGAAACCAGAGAATCCAGTATCAGATGAAAATATCATTGCGCTTATAAGTATTTTAATGGTAAAGAATCATCTGAAATTTAAATCTCATCAATCAAAATGTTTTTTTTTTTTTTTTTGAAGTAGTTATAATTTTTACAAATTTTCCTTTTTGTATCGTTGACGGTATTTTATAGCGATTTATCGTTATCGGAAAAGTGATTATGCACCTTGAAACTTTAAAAGAATAAACTATACGTGGAAAAAAATTAGATAATTTATTTGTGAACATCTCGTGCAAAGCTAAATTTTTTTTATAGGTTTGACTATAGGTTTGATTTTTTTTAGCGTTAGTAAACTAATTTTAAAGAGAACATCTTCAATAAAAACTACTTCAATATATGAATTTTTGACATTTTAAATTAAAAAGTGAAGTAAATAGTGATTTAAATTTCTCTTAACTGTGAAACAAATATATTAGTATTTTTAACAGTAATCTATATTTGAGTACTTAATTTAAATCTGAAAATAAAAATATTTATTTTATAAAATTTGCTTTTCCAGTGATATGTTAAAGATTTTATTCAAAACTTCTACGATATTTATTAGTTTTTTTTTAAAACAATCCTAATATTTTTAGAAATATTTTTTTGTAGTTGTGTCTAATCCTCAGTGTCCAGCAGTGAGGGATGAACATCCCATGAGTAATCTACTCATGGATGGAGGGGAAGGGGCAGCTTCTGTTTTGACAGAGCATCCGTAGATAGAAGTCTGACTTGGCTCCGTGTCGCTGAAGACAGAGGGGAGGAACTACTCCGCAATGCCCGAGTGTCGTATAGTCGAAAATCCAAAAAACTCTCAGCAAATAGTGCAACTCACGACGGGGGTTCCTGATGACCGAGTATCTAGCGCTCGGTACCACAGGTTTCAGGTTCGAATCCAAGCTATGCCATGGATGCTTGTAGTGGTTCGAAATCCACTTTAAGCTGTAGGTCCCGGTCTCATATGACCGTAAAGCATCACAGAGCCCAATCAGACTACTTCTCACCCGCATCAGTCCCAAACTGTAAAGGGGCAACTCAGCTCTATGTACAGTGATGTTGTGGGGTGTAATAGTAGTAGTCCGATTCATGAGGCAAGATGCAGAACATCACAAACGCCATCGAGCCACCTCATTTTTTTGAGACATTGTCTACAAAAAATAACCAGCAGATCGAACCTCGGCTGTAATGCTCACCAACGACACACTTTGGCACTGAACAACTAGTCGGGCAGTGTTTTTATTCTTATATTTTATTTAATCATAATTTTTCCTAGTAAATATATTCTAAACAAAATCATTCGCCGTTGTTTTCACCAGTGGCTAATAAATGTTTGAGAGGTTAAAATGAAGTTATATTCAATTTATCCTTTTAATGAATCACGTTTTCAAGGTTACATCTCAAAGAAAAAAAAGATCACTAATACTGACACAAAACGACACATCGTCGTTGCATGACTACATGCATAATAAATGCATGACTTTCATATTTGATATTCCTATATAATTGCAGATTTGATTGATCTTCAAAAATTCTCAACATATAAATTTAGTTTTTTTGAAGATTTCTGCCGAGTATTTTATATAAAATTATATATACGATTACTGTTTCAATTTATTTGATTTATAAATAAAGTACATGAAATAAACATACAGTAAAGTTAATTTTGTATTAAAACAATATTCCGCAGTTCATGAATTTAACAAAACAGCTTTCAACAAATTTTCTGGGCCGCAACTCAAAGTTTCCATTTAAGAAAAAGACCCCAAAATAACAACATCCCATAAAACACTCATCGATTTAAACAAGTAGAGAATATAAAAGGAAATATTCCCTATCGATATTCGAATTCAGAAAAAGAACAGTGGAAAAAGAAACAGTGCTGAAACAGTAAATACTTTTTTTTTCTTCTGTAGAAACCGATTATACAATATCAAATAAATCAACTCCCACTAACGCAGAATGACTGAGATGTGGAAACTGAATACCACAGAAAACAGAGAAAAATAAGAAAAGGTTTTTTTTTTTAGAGAAAAAAAATGGCAAAGAGTTCTTATCTAGAAAATGTAATCCATCAAAAGCATTGTTTTGTTGATCCTTAACAATCAGATTTGTGGGCAGTAGAGAGAGGGAAAAAAAGAAAGAAAAAAATCCCTATATTTCCCCAAGAATGTAATAGAGAAATAATACCAAAGCCGGAAGTGTTCTTGCAAGATTCTCGGAATCTTTAACTACGGAGTTGGTGAAGAAAGGCTTTCTTCTCGCAAAATTCTTTTGACGGATTACGAAATCAACAGTTTCTGATTTTTCCTTTCAAGTTTTATATCGGTCCAGACTCTCCGTGATTGCTCAAAGCAAATTCCCTTTACTTTGATGTGTGCTATCTTTGGGTAAATTAAGTTTCGCTCTGGTTTAAAGTATATAAATAGCGCTTTCGATGTAGCTTTGATTGTGTGGTAAAGAGGAAATATTTATACTTACTTAAATAATAATATTTTATTTCTTTGAGAAGCTCTTTAAGAACCTTGAACACGTATACAATAATGGCTAATAGAAATACACCAATTTACATTTTTAAGAATAATAGCATTATGAATTTAAATCGGGTAAATAATGCAGTTGATAAGAAAGTAATTTTAAACCATTTGCTATTGCATCAATGGCTATTTCATTATCCTTTAAATGATTATGTGTGTGAGTATTATTTTCTATTAAGGCCTGAAAATTCTAGCTTGTAATCGGAAGGTATTACGGTGTCAAAATGGACAGGGTGATTATAATTAATTCCCACTTTCAAAATGCTGAAAAAAGAATAATCACTCTTCTCAATGGGATTAAATTTGAAATGAAGATACTTGAAGAATGTGCAAACGGTACGGCAGCAAAAAAAGTTTCAAAGAGTATTAATAGTTGGCGCTATGAACTGCATAAAGAAAGTGAATACGGCTGTCAGTGATATTTTGAATCGAAATTAAAACATATTTGACTTAAAAAAGGACTTCCAAATCATTCCGCACTTCGGACACTGTTAGTGAAAAGCACATCCACCAAGGCAAGGTCATACCAAATTGGATGGCAAAAATTAGTGGAACATTTTCTGATGCCATACCATTTTCCACTTCTTCAAGTATTTTCAGTTCAAATTTGAACTCATTTTGACGAAATGTTGCTTTTTGTACATCATCTTGAATGTGGGATTTTAATTACAATCACCCTATACATTGTGAGTGCTACCCTTTTCTGCCATTACAACAATATATTTTCTGGCATTAATAGAAAAAAATGCTCACTTAAAGGATGGTGAAACGGATCAAAATTTATCAAAATTACCTTTTCATCAACTGTATGATTTATCCGATTTAACTTTATAATACTATGTTCTTAAAAATGTAAATTGGGGTGTTTCCATTAGCCATTATTGTATACTTACGTGCTCAAAGTTCTTAAACAGCTCCTCAAAGAAATAGAATAATATTTGAGTAAGTAATAGTATTTCCTCTTTACCACACAATCAAAGGCCCATCAAAAGCACTATTTATATTACTTTAAGCCAGAGCGAAACTTAATTTACCTAAAGATAGCCC
The DNA here is from genome assembly GCA_021605075.1 of Caerostris darwini. NCBI lineage: Eukaryota > Metazoa > Arthropoda > Arachnida > Araneae > Araneidae > Caerostris > Caerostris darwini. Next base: position 56,824 of record BPLQ01014278.1, read on the forward strand.
ACATCAAAGCAAAGGGAATCATTGGCAAAGGCAAATCACGAGGCAAATAAAAGGCAAGGCATCAAAGGCAATCACGGCGAGTCAAAATAGAAATAAAACTTGAAAGGAAAATCCAGGAACTGTTGATTTCTTAATCCGTCAAAACAATTTTGTAGGAAGAAAGCCTTTCTCCACCAACTCCATAGTTAAAGATTCCGAGATTCCAAGAATCTTGCAAGAACTCTTCCGGTTTTGGTATTATTTCTCACTACTTTCTTGAGGATATATAGGGATTTTTTTCTTCCTTTTTTCCCCCTCTCTCTACCATCCACAAATCTGATTGTTAAGGATCAACAAAACAATGCTTTTCATGGATTACGTTTTCTTGATAAGAACTCTTTCCGATTTTTTTTCCCTAAAAAAAATCCTTTTTTTTCTTATTTTTCTCTCTGTTTCCTGTGGTATTCCGTTTCCACATCTCAGTCATTCTGAGTTCGTGGGAGTTGATTTATTTGATATTGTATAATCGGTTTCTACAGAAGAAAAAAAAGTATTTGCTGTTTCAGCACTGTTTCTTTTTCCCCTGCTCTTTTTCTGAATTCGAATATCGATAGGGAATAGTGCCTTCTATATTTCCTACTTGTGTAAATCGATGAATGTTTTATGCGATGATGTTATTTTAGGTCTTTTTCTTAAACGGAAATTTTGACTTGTCGTCTGAGAAAGTTTATTGAAAGTTATTTTGTTAAATTAATTAAATTTATGAACTGTAGAATATTTTTTCAATATAAAATTAATTGCATTACTTTACAATATAATGCAATAACATAATGCATTAAAATTAATGCATTACATTAAATCAATTACATTTATTTCTTGTACTTTATTTATAAATGAAATAAGTTGAAACATTAATTTTGTACATTAGTGGAGTGGCCATCCACCACGTCAAGGTCATACCATAATTGGATGGGAAAAATCAGTGGTAAATTTTTTAAAACTTCTTTTGATGGCATACCATTTCTCCCTTCTTCAAGTATCTTCAGTTCAAATGACTAGTGGTTTTTTAACATTATTTTGATAGTGAGATTTTAATTATAATCACCCTGTATATATTCCATGGTCAGGTGCTTCAGATAAAATTGTGTACGACAATTATAGGATCTTTACAGAATAATGAATACGTATTTTATATTTGATATGGTTATATAAATATAAATTTGATTAATGTTCAAAAATTGCCATCATATAAATTTAGTTTTTTTTTTTTTTTTTTTTGGAAGATTTATGGCAAGGATTTTCTATAAAATTATATACACGATTAATTATTCAATGTAATTAATTTATAAATAAAGTACAAGAAATGAATGTAATTGATTTAATGTAATGCATTAATTTTAATATTTTAATGCATTATGTTATTGCATTACATTGTAATGTAATGCAATTAATTTTATATTGAAAAAATATTCTACAGTTCATAAATTTAACAAAATAACTTTCAATAAACTTTCTTGGACGACAAGTCAAAATTTCCATTTAAGAAAAAGACCTAAAATAACATCATCGTATAAAACATTCATCGATTTACACAAGTAGAGAATATAGAAGGCACTATTCCCTATCGATATTCGAATTCAGAAAAGGAACAGGGAAAAATGAAACAGCACTGAAACAGCAAATACTTTTTTTTCTTCCTGTAGAAACCGATTACACAATATCAAATTAATCAACTCCCACGAACGCAGAATGACTGAGATATGGTAACGCAATACCACAGGAAACAGAAAGAAAAATAAGAGAAAAGGATTTTTTTTAGGGAAAAAATGTGAAAGAGTTCTTATCAAGAAAATGTAATCCATCCAAAGCATTGTTTTGCTGATCCTTAACAATCAGATTTGTGGGCAGTAGATAGAGGGGGAAAAAAGGAAGAAAAAAATCCCTATATTTCCTCAAGAAAGTAGTGAGAAATAATACCAAAGCCGGAAGAGTTCTTGTCAGATTCTCGGAATCTCTAACTGCGGAGTTGGTGGAGAAAGGCTTTCTTCTCGCAAAATACTTTTGCCGGATTACGAAATCAACAGCTCCTGAGTTTCTCTTTCAAGTTTTATTTCGGTCCAAACTCGCCGAGATTGCTCAAATCAAATTCCTCTTTGCTTTGATATGTGCTATCTTTGGGTAAATTAAGTTGCGTACCTCAAATAAATATTAATACATTATTTATTTGAGATGCTCTTTAAGAACATTGAAGACGTATACAATAATGGCTAATGGAAACACACTAATTTACAATTTAAAAAAAATAGCATTATGAATTTAATCGGGCAAATAATATAGTTGTTAAGAAGGTAATTTTTAATCAATTTCTAATGCCTAAATTGCTATTTCATTATCCTTTAAGTGGTTCTGTGAGTATTTGTTTCTATTAAGACCACAAAATATGCAGTTATAATTGCGGTAAATGTAAGCGCTCACGATGTACAGGGGGATTATAATTCAAGTCGCACTTTCAAAATGCTGTAAAAAAGGAACCACTCATAACAGTGAGTTCAAATTTGAACTGAAGATACTTGAAGAAGGGGGAAATGGTACGGCATCAAAAAAGTGCTCCAAAGTGTATTAATAGAGGGCGCTGTAAGCGGTATAAAGAAAATGAATTCCGTTGCCAGTGATATTTTGAATCAAAATCACAGCGTATTTGGCATGAGTTGCACATTAAACCAACTGTAGTGTTCAATGTGCTTGATTGTTTCGGTGTTTTGACGCAAAAAATAACTTCCAAGTCATTCATCATTGTGACGCTGCTAGTGGAAAATCCATCCACCACGGCAAGGTCATACCAAATACGATGGGAAAATTTGGTGGAACTTTTTTGTTGCGTTTATTTGATACCATACCATTTCCCCCTACTTCAGATCAAATTTGAATTCATTGTGACTAGTACTTCTTTATTTACAGCACTTTGAAAGTAGGACTTTAATTATAATCCCCCTAATAATTCTGAGTGCTTCGTAATACTTTCCCTTTTCTGCAATTACAACAGTACATTTTTTGGCCTCAACAGGAAAAAAGACTCACAAATTCACTCAAGGGATAATGAAATATCGCAATTGGATCACAATTACCTTCTTATCAACTGTATCATTTATCTGATTTAAATTGAAAATGCCACATTTTTAAAAATATAAATTGGTATGTTTCCATTAGACCTTATTGTATACTTACGTGTTCAAAGTTCTTAAAGAGCACCTCAAAGAAATAAAATATTAATATTTAAGTAAGTAATAGTATTTCCTCTTGACAACACAATCAAAGAGACATCGAAAGCACTATTTAAATACTTTAAGACAGAGCGCAACTTAATTTACCTAAAGATAGCCCACATCAAAGCAAAGGGAATTCGCTTTGAGCAATCACGGCGTGTCTGGACCGAAATAAAACTTGAAAGGAAAATCCAGGAGCTGTTGATTTCGTAATCCGTCAAAAGAATTTTGTGAGAAGAAAGCCTTTCTCTACCAACTCCGTAGTTAAAGAGTCCGAGAATCTGACAAGAACTCTTCCGGCCTTGGTATTATTTCTCATTACTTTCTTGAGGAAATATAGGGATTTTTTCCTTCATTTTTTTTTCCTCTATCTACCGCCCACAAATCTGATTGTTAATGATCAGCAAAACAATGCTTTTGATGGATTACGTTTTCTTGATAAGAACTCTTTCCGGTTTTTTTTTCCTAAAAAATCCTTTTTTCTTATTTTTCTCTGTTTCCTGTGGTATTCCGTTTCCACATCTCCGTCATTCTGCGTTCGTGGGAGTTGATTTATTTGATATTGTATAATCGGTTTCTACAGAAGAAAAAAAAAGTATTCGATGTTTCAGCACTGTTTCTTTTTTCCCTGTTCCTTTTCTGAATTCGAATATCGATGGGGAATATTTCCTTTTATATTCTCTACTTGTTTAAATAGATGAGTTTTTTATGGGTTGATGTTACTTTTGGTTCATTCTTAAATGGAAACTTTGACTTGTCGTCAAAGAAAGTTTGTTGTAAGTTATTTTGCTAAATTCAAGAACTGTGGAATATTGTTTTAATATAAAATTAACTTCACTGTATATTTATTTCTTTTACTTTATTTATAAATGAAATAAGTTGAAACATTAATTTTGTACATTAGTGGAGCGGCCATCCACCAAGTCAAGGTCATACCATAATTCGATGGAAAAAATCCGTGGTAATTTTTTTAAAACTTCTTTTGATGGCATACCATTTCCCCATTCTTCAAGTGCCTTCAGTTCAAATGACAAGTGTTTTTTTAACATTATTTTGATAGTGGGATTTTAATTATAATCACCCTGTATATATTCCATGGTCAGGTGCTTCAGATAAAATTGTGTACAATTATAGTATCTTTACAGAATAATGAATACGTATTTTACATTTGATATGGTTATATAAATATAAATTTGATTAATCTTCAAAAATTGCCAGCATATAAATTTTTATGGAAGATTTATGCCAAGGATTTTCTATAAAAGTATATACACGATTAATTATTCAAAGTATCGAATTTATAAATAAAGTACAAGAAATAAATGTACACTGCAATTAATTTTATATTGAAAAAATATTCTATAGTTCATAAATTTAACAAAATAACTTTCAATAAACTTTCTTGGACGACAAGTCAAAATTTCCATTTAAGAAAGAGACCTAAAATACCATCATCGCATAAAACACTCATAGATTTAAACAAGTAGAGAATATAAAAGGAAATATTCCCTATCGATATTCCAATACAGAAAAGGAAAAAAAGAAACAGTGCTGAAACAGCAAATACTTTTTTTTTCTTCTGTAGAAACCGATTATACACTATCAAATAAATCAACTGCCACGAACGCAGAATGACTAACATGTGGAAACGGAATACCGCAGGAAACAGAGAAAAATAAGAAAAAAAATGAAAGGATTTTTTTTTTAGGCAAAGAAATTCCGAAAAAGTTCTTATCAAGAAAATGTAATCCATCAAAAGCATTGTTTTGTTGATCCTTAACAATCAGATTTTTGGGCAGTAGATAGAGGGGGAAAAAGGAAGAAAAAAATCCCTATATTTCCTCAAGAAAGTAGTGAGAAATAATATCAAAGCCGGAAGAGTTCTTGCAAGATTCTCGGAATCTCGAACTGCGGAGTTGGTGGAGAAAGGCTTTCTTCTCACAAAATTCTTTTGGCGGATAACGAAATCAACAGCTCCTGAGTTTCTCTTTCAAGTTTTATTTCGGTCCAGACTCGCCGAGATTGCTCAAATCAAATACCTTTTGCTTTCATATGTGCTATCTTTGGGTAAATTAAGTTGTGCACCTCAAATAAATATTACTACATTATTTATTTGAGATGCTCTTTAAGGAAATTGAAGACGTATACAATAATGGCTAATGGAAACACACTAATTTACAATTTTAAAAATATAGCATTGTGAATTTAATCGGGCAAATAATATAGTTGATATGAAGGTAATTTTGATCAATTTCTAATGCATAAATGGCTATTTCATTATCCTTTAAGTGGTTCTGTGAGTATTTGTTTCTATTAAGACAACAAAATGTGCTGTTATAATTCAAGTGCTGGGTGCTGTAAGCGGTATAAAGAAAGTGAATTCGGTTGCCAGTGATATTTTGATTCGAAATTGAATATTTTGAATCACAGCGTATTTGGCATGAGTTGTAAACTAAACCACCTGTAGTGTTCCATGTGCTTTATTGTTTCGGTTTTTTGAAGTAAAAAATAACTTCCAAGTCATTCATCATTGTGACGCTGTTAGTGGAAAACCCATCCACCACGGCAAGGTCATACAAAATACGATGGGAAAATTTCGTGGATCCTTTTTATTGCGTTTATTTGATGCCATACCATTTCCCCCTACTTCAGATCAAATTTGAATTCATTGTGACTATTAGTTCTTTATTTACAGCACTTTGAAAGTAGGACTTTAATTATAATCCCCCTAATAATTCTGAGTGCTTCGTAATACTTTCCCTTTTCTGCAATTACAACAGTACATTTTTTGGCCTCAACAGGAAAAAAGATTCACAAATTAAATGGGGATAATGTAATATCGGACAAGGGATAATGAAATATCGCAATTGGATCACAATTACCTCCTTATCAACTGTATCATTTACCTGTTTTAAATTTAAAATGCCCCATTTTTAAAAATATAATTTGATATGTTTCCATTCGCCATTATTGTATACTTACGTGTTCAAAGTTCTTAAAGAGCACCTCAAAGAAAGAAAATATTAATATTTAAGTAAGTAGCAATATTTCCTCTTTACCACACAATCAAAGATACATCTAAAACGCTATTTATATACTTTAAGCCAGAGCGTAACTTGCTAAAGATAGCACATATCAAGGCAAAGGGAATTTGCTTTGAGCAATCACGGCGAGTCTGGACCGAAATAAAACTTAAAAGGAAAATCCAGGAACTGTTGATTTCGTAATCCGTCAAAATAATTTTGTAGAAAGAAAACCTTTCTCCACCAACTCCGTAGTTAAAGATTCAGAGAATCTTGCAAGAACTCTTCCGGCTTTGGTATTATTTCTGACTGCTTTCTTTCTCATTGCTTTTTTCCCCTCTCTCTTCCGGCCGCAAATCTGATTGTTAAGGATCCACAAAACAACGCTTTTGATGGATTACGTTTTCTTGATAAGAACTCTTTCCGATTTTTTTTCCCCTAAAAAAATCCTTTTTTCTTATTTTTCTCTTTGTTTCCTGTGGTATTCCGTTTCCACATCTCAGTCATTCTGAGTTTGTGGAAGTTGATTTATTTGATATTGTATAATCGGTTTCTACAGAAGATAAAAAAAGTATTTGCTGTTTCAGCACAGTTTCTTTTGTCCTGCTCCTTTTCTGTATTCGAATATCGATAGGGAATATTTCCTTTTATATTCTGTACTCGTTTAAATCGATGAGTGTTTTATGTTATTTTGGGTCTTTTTTTGAAATGGAAACTTTGACTTGTCGTCTAAGAAAGTTTGTTGAAAATTATTTTGTTAAATTTATGCACTGTTAATTACTGTTTTAATATAAAATATATTTCACTGTATATTTATTTCTTGTACTTTATCTATACTTAAAATAAATTGATACATTAATCGTGTACATAAAATAATATGAAATCCTTGGCATAAATATTAAAAAAAAATGTCTTTGTTATCCTCACTGAATATCTCTAAAAATTAAACATTTGTGTACCTGTGATAATCGGCGGCAATTTAATCCATTAAATTTCTACAAAATTTAATAAATTAAAATTATAGGAGAAATCATTGGGACAATTATAGTAAAGAATACTTTGCTCCTCTTAGTAATATATATTTCAAACTGTTGAAAATAGTATATATTATGATTGTATATGATAATGCATAAAATATTTACACAATATCATATACAATTATATAAGTATCATATCACATACTTAAGCATCAAATGCAATGGTATACATAAGTAACATATCATATACCTATGCATCAAATGCAATCATATGCCCAAATATCATATACAATCATATATACAGTGGGATTATAACTGAAGTCCCACTTTGAAAATGCTGTAAAAAAAACCACTCGTCCCGATGAGCTCAAATTTGAACTGAAGATACTTGAAGAAATGAGAAACGGTATGGCATCAAAAAGAAATGTTGAACAAGAAGGTTCCACCGATTTTTCCCGTCCGATTTGCTATGGCCTTGCCGTGTTGGATGGGCTTTTCACTAACATTGTCTCAACTGCTGAATTACTTAGAAGCCATTTGTTCAGTCAAAAAAACAGAAACAATCAAGCACATTGAACATTACAGTTGGTATAATGTGCAACTCATGCGAAATACGTTGTCATTTTGATTCAAAATATCACTGGCAGCCGAATTCACTTTTTTATGCCACTTACAGCAACATCTATTAATGCACTTTGGAAATTCTTTTCTTGATGCCGTACAGTTTCCTCCATCCTCAAGTACTATCTTCAGTTCAAATTTGAACTCATTGTGACGAGTGGTTCTCTTCTGACATCATTTTAAAAGAGGTACTTTAATTATAATCAACCTTTACATTGTAAGCGCTTCATAATATATTCCCCCAATGGTACATTTTCTGGCCTTTATAGAAAAAAATTGTGACACTGACATTTAAAGGATAGTGGAAAAGACAATCGCAAATTAATCAAAATTACCTTCTTATCGATTGTATTATTTAACTGGTTTAAATTTATAATGTCATATTCTTAAAATTGTCACTTGCCATGTTTCCATTAGCCGTTATTGTATATGTGTAAGTTCTTAAAGAGCTCCTCAGAGAAATAGAATATTAATATTTGAGTACGTAGTAATATTTCCTCTTTACCAAAGATACATCAAAAGTACTATTTATATACTTCAAGCCAGAGCTCAACTTCATTTACCTAAAGATAGCACATATCAAAGCAAAGGGAATTTGCTTTGAGCAATCACGGCGAGTCTGGACCGAAATAAAACTTGAAAGGGAAATTCAGGAGCTGTTGATTTCGTAATCCGCCAAAAGAATTTTGTGAGAAGAAAGCCTTTCTCCACCAACTCCGTAGTTAAAGATTCCGAGAATCTTGCAAGAACTCTTCCGCCTTTGCTGGTATTTCTCACTACTTTCTTGAGGAAATATAGGGATTTTTTCCTTCTTTTTTTCCCCTCTCTCTGCCGCCCACAAATCTGATTGTTAAGGATCAACAAAACAATGCTTTTGATGGATTACATTTTCTTCATAAGAACTCTTTCCGCTTTTTTTTCCCTAAAAAAAGCTTCCCCCTTTTTTCCCCTTTTTTATTTGATATTGTATAATCGGTTTCTACAGGAAAAAAAAAAAAAGTTTTTGCTGTTTCAGCACTGATTCTTTTTTTCCCTGTCCCTTTCTGAATTCGAATATCGATAGGGAATATTTCCTTTTATATTCTCTGCCTGTTTCAATCGATGAGTGTTTTATGGGTTGATGTTATTTTTGGGTCTTTTTCTTAAATGGAAACTTTGACTTGTCGTCCAAGAAAGTTTGTTGAAAGTCATTTTGTAAAATTCATGAACTGTGAAATATTGTTTTAATATAAAATGAATTTCACTGTATATATATTTATTGCACTTTATTTATAAATGAAATAAATTGAAAATGCCTAATTTAGCATAAATCTTTTAAAAAAAAATAATTTATGTGTTGATAATTTTTGAACATCAATCAAATCTATAATTATATGTCAATATCAAATGTAAAAGTCAGGCCATTATTTTTATGTAAAGATCATACAAATGTCGTACACAATTTCGTATGTAAAACTATATATTTATATGAAAACTCATATAAAAATATATATATATGCATTTTCTTATAAATATATAAGTATATTTTTATCTGAAACACATATATTATGTGAACCTCATACATATGCGAAAAAAACTCATATACATGGTGATTATAATTAGAGTCCCACGGTCAAAAATCTGTAAAAAATAACCATTCGTCACAATGAGTTCAAATTTGAACTGAAGATACTTGAAGAAGGGAGAAACGGTATGGCATCAAACAAAAAGTTCTAAAAAACGTTTCACCGATTTTTCACAGCCGATTATTTATGACCTAGCCTTGGTGGATGGGCTTTCCACTAACAGTGTCAACTGTTGTATGACTTGGAAGTCAATCAAGCCCATTGAACACTACAGTTGGTTTAATGTGCAACTCATGCCAAATACGTTGTCATTTCGATTCAAAATATCATTAGCAGCCTATTTCATTTTTTTAACGCCGATTACAGCGCCATCTATTAATACACATTGGAATTCTTTTTGATGTCGTACAGTTTCGCCTTTCTTGTAGTATCTTCAGTTCAAATTTGAACCCATTGTGTCGAGTGGTTGGTTTTTTTACAACATTTTGAAAGTGGGACTAATTATAATCACCCTGTACATTGTGAGTGCTTCATAATACCTACCCTTTTCTGCAATTACAACCGTACATTATCTGGCTTTTATATAAAAAAATTCTCACAGAGTCACTTAAAGGATAATGAAATAGTCTATCGGAAATTGGTCGAAATTACCTTTCATCAACTGTATTATTTACCGGATTTAAATTTATAATGCAATATTCTTAAAAATGCAAATTGGTGTGTTTCCATTAGCCATTATTGTATACTTAGGTGCTCAAAGTTCTTGAAGAGCTCCTCAAAGAAATAAAATAATATTTGAGTAAGTGGTAGTATTTCCTCTTTACCACACAATCAAAGAGACGTCGAAAATGCTATTTATATACTTTAAGCCAGAGCGAAACTTAATTTACCTAAAGATAGCCCACATCAAAACAAAGGGAATCATTGGCAAAGGCAAATCACGAGACAAATCAAAGGCAAGGCATCAAAGGCAATCACGGCGAGTTTGGACCGAAATAAAACATGAAAGGAAAATACAGGAACTGTTGATTTCGTAATCCGTCAAAAGAATTTTGTGAGAAGAAAGCCTTTCTCCACGAACTCCATAGTTAAAGATTCCGAAATTCCAATAATCTTGCAAGAACTCTTTTGGTTTTGGTATTATTTCTCACTGCTTTCTTCAGTAAATATAGGGATTTTTTTCTTCCTTTTTTCCCCCTCTCTCTACCGTCCACAAATCTGATTGTTAAAAAAAAGAACTTAAAGAGCTCCTCAAAGAAATAAAATATTAATATTTAAGTAAATAATAATATTTCCTCTTTACCACACAACCAAAGAGACATCGTACACACTATTTATATACTTTGAGCCAGAGCGCAACTTAATTTACCTGAAGATAGCGCATATAAAAACAAAGGGAATTTGCTTTGAGCAATCAGAGCGAGACTGGACCGAAATAAAACTTGAAAGGAAATTCAGGAACTGTTGATTTCGTAAACCGTCAAAAGAATTTTGTAGAAAGAAAGCCTTTCTCCACCAACTCCGTAGTTAAAGATTCAGAGAATCTTGCAAGAACTCTTCCGGCTTTGGTATTATTTCTCACTGCTTTCTTGAGGAAATAGAGGGATTTTCCTTCCTTTTTTTCCCCTCTATCTACCGCCCGCAAATCTGATTGTTAAGGAGCCACAAAACAATGCTTTTGATGGATTACGTTTTCTTGATAAGAACTCTTTCCGGTTTTTTTCCCTAAAAAAATCTTTTTTTCTTATTTTTCTCATCTCAGTCATTCTGAGTTCGTGGGAGTTGATTTATTTGATATTGTATAATCGGTTTCTACAAAAGAAAAAAGTATTTGCTGTTTCAGCATTGTTTCCTTTTTTTCCCTGTTCCTTTCTGAATTCGAATATCGATAGGGAATATTTCTTTTTATGTTCTCTACTTGTATAAATCGATGTGTGTTTTATGGGATAATGGTATTTTGGGTCTTTTTTCTTAAATGGAAACTTTGACTTGTCGTCCAAGAAAGTTTGTTGAACGTTATATCGATAAATTCAAGAACTGTGAAATATTGCTTTAATATAAAATTAACTTCACTGTATATTTACTTCTTGTTCTTTATTTATGACTCAAATAAGTTTAAACAGTAATCGTGTACATTAATCTTATATGAAATCCTTAACTTAAATCTTCAAAATAAAAATAATCTAAATTTATGTATTAATTTTTGAAGATAAATCAAATCTGTAAATCTGTAAATTTTGTAAAAGTCATGCATTTATTTTTATTTAAAGATCATATACCTACACAATTTTATATGAAAAACTTATATATTTATATAAAAAACTCATATAAGCATATATTTAAATATAAATATATGAAAAAGACAAATAATGAAAATGAACATCATTTTTGACAATGATGACTAAAGTATATAAATTGAATGAATATAATTAAAGTCCCACTTTCAAAATGCTGTAAAAAATAATCATTCGTCACAATGAGTTCAAATTTGAATTGAAAGTACTTGAAGAAGGGGGAAACGGTTCGTAAAAAGAAGCTTTCAAAGTGTATTAATAGATGGCGGTGTAAAGAATGTGAATTCGGCTGCCAGTGATATTTCGAATCGAATTGACAACGTATTTTGCATGAGTTGCACATTAAACCAACTGCAGTGTTCAATGTGCTTGATTGTCACGAGTTTTTGACGGAAAAAATTATTTCCAAGTCATTCAAGCTTTTCACTAACAGTTGTGATGCTTTTAGTGGAAACCCCATCCACCGTTCCAAATCCATACCAAATTGGATGCGGAAAAGCTGTGGAACTTTTTTTTATTCCATACCATTTCCCCCTTTAAGTATCTTCAACTTAAATTTGAACTTATTGTGAGGAGTTGTTAATTTTTTTACAGCATTTTAAATGTGGGACTTTAATTATAATCTACATGTGCATTATAATCAACATATGCATAGTCTATAACACTTTCAAATCTTTCTTTGGAAATTCCTTTTTCATCAAGCAGTTTCTTAGAGAGTTATATTTATTATATACTTTTCAGTGGGTTTGATTGCATTTTAAATTTTGTTATTTTCTAAATTTACATTAACGAATTTCTTATGTAGGTGATTTAAGCTGTAATTTTTATTTAAAAATAAATCAAAATTATCCTTTAAAATGTTTTTTAAAAAAAATTATGGCAGAATCCAGAGTTATTTTAATTTTGGGGACGAATTATTGGGAATTCAAGACACATCAAATCAAATTTTTGCATTGTTTTTTTAGAATATAAATGTTCAATAAAAAATAGAATGTCATGTTTCACGAGTTCATAATCGAGTAGAATCTATATTTTCACTGGCTATAAATACGATAAATCTGTATAAGCCGATGAATTTCATCAAATAGGTTCGGTAGCTAAAATTTTGTAATCGCAGAATTACAAAACAAGATGTTTTTTAGAAAACAGCTGGAAGTTAAGATTTTATGAAAGATAACATTTGAATCTTATTCAATTCCTTCTATTAGCTTACACTCTCGCTATATATATCTTGTTCACATTTTCAATGGTTCATAAAATACTTTTTGTTCATCCACTCAAGTTCTAATACATTTTTTTGAAACTTGTAGTGGATGACACTTGATGATAATACAGTTTTTTCAAATATTAATTCAGTAATTAAATTTAATTAATTAATTTTAGCTTTTTTTAGATTTAAGTTGCATATATCTACCCATAGATGGCGCCAGATAAACTCTAAAAAATGAATGAAAATTATTTATAAATGCCTTTCTGCAATAGAGTAAAAAAAAGTAGGAATCGACTTCAACAAAATATTTTTTTTATATTACTTGTTTTCTACTTAAATTATCTCAGCATTCAAAGTACTAATTTCTTTACTTTAATGAGGGCAGAACTTTTGATTTTCTTATTTCCCCTGATTATCGCTAAAAATTAAAAGTTTTTGTACCTATGATAATCTATGGCACTTTAATCTATTAAATTTCTGCAAAATTAAATAAATTAAAATTATTTCATTTTAAAAGCTTATGGGAGAAATCATTAGGACAATTATAGTAAACAATATTTTAAGCAGCTTACCAACATATAATTCAAACTGTTGAAAATAGTAGTAACCTTTTTCCGGAGTCATTAAAATGCCAAATTTCTGATGACATTTTCATTTAAATTTTGGAACATTAATTGATCTTCGTAAATGAATTTATTTTGAATATTTTCATATTATTATCTATCATTAACATTATCGTTTTATTATATATTTATACTAGCAGACCCGGCCACGCTTTGCTGTGGCTTTCTTGTGGTTTGTTAAATTATTAGATACTATAATTCGTATTGTTAAGGAAGTGATTGGTAAAGAATGATGAAAAGTTCAAATTAAGCTTCAACGAATAGAAAATGTTTAATTTTTATTCATTTAATGAATGAGGTAGATAATGTTAATTTTTAACACTGTTTCATAATTATTTTACCAAATTTAATTTTTAATAATTATTACTTTCATTTATCTAAGAACTAAGCGATGAACACTATTTCTTGTTAATCTGTCTTTCATCAAAATAAATAAATTCGTTAAATAATTTAATAAGTTGGTTATGCTTTTCCAAAAGATTTTCCAACAATTCTACAATAGCTCTTTGTACTTGCTTGTTCGATAAAATTATACTGACATCGAGTTGTCACACGTTCTTCAGAACTGCCCATAAAATACATTTGAAGAAATTTTGGCTCTTCGTTAGGTATTGGCATCACCGACCCGATCTTATGGTACACCTGACCTTGTATTTTGAATGTACTTTCAAAATTACGTCCATCGGATGAGAAATCGCAAATTTTAGTTGCGCCAAATGACGTCAATGGCGTCAAATGACGAAATATGAAAATCGTCGATTTTGCATTTAAATAAAAAAAAATCTGAATAAAAACTGTCCTATCTCTCAAGTTGGAACAAAACACACATTTAAGAAGAAAAAAAAAGTTAAGAACGAATTGTTAGTTTCGGAGTTCATCCCGAACAAACATCGTGACACGGGAATTATATATAATAGATGCAGGGTAATTATAATTAAAGTCCTACTTTCAAAATGCTGTCAAAAAAGAAGCAGCTCTTTTTTACAGCATTTTGAAAGTGGGACTTTAATTATAGTACGAAAAATCTATTACGAAAATCTCAAAAGTTTCGCCACTTTGATGATATTTCAGCTTTTCCATAATTAATCAATTCAATTGAATAGCATCAAATTGAATTCAAGCAATTAATTATAAAAACTAATAATAAAAATATTATTAAGCAATTATACTAACCAAATTCATTATATCTAAGCAAATTTATTATATCTAAGCTAATTATATGTAACCAAATTTATTATATCTAAGCTAATTATATCTAACCAAATTTATTATATCTAAGCAATTTTATTATATCTAAGCTAATTACATCTAAGCAAATTTATTATATCTAACCTAATTATATGTAACCAAATTTATTATATCTAAGCTAATTATATCTAAGCAATTTTATTATATCTAAGCTAATTATATCTAAGCAAATTTATTCAAGAAATTATAATAAAAATATTATTATTAATAAAAATTAAGGAATCCAGTACCCTTATAACATACAAATGTAATTTTAATTAATAATCCGCTTACAACAGCGTTAAAAATAATCAAAATTTACTAGATGGCATTTAATACAATTTAGAATATACAACTGTCTTACAAAATTTAAATCAAAAGATCATACAGTACATCACAGACGCATTAACATTAAATCTATTTAAGAACACTCCAGTTAAAACAGCCATTTTACTATGCCATTCTCAAAATCTAGCGGGATTATTCCGACAATTAAGTTTTGAATCTTTGACAATGACACAGTGGCCTTATTTATTAACCCAGCGCTGCCAAACCGGAAGAATCAGGCCCATTTGCAAGACAATGATACTTAAATGCTTAATCTGTCCCATTTCCTTTCTATTCATCACAGTTAAGTGCATCTTTGTTAATAAGTGCCACTGATGCATATGGCGAAATTAACATCTGAATGTGTGTTTTGTCATCTTCTCTATTTCAACAAATGTTTATTATCCCAAATCGGTTGGAGTCTCGCGCTGGGATGGGAGGAGGATAGGTTGATGAGCTTCCACTAAACCATCGAACGCTCTGCGATTCGTATTAAGGTCCCTACGTGATTAATTTCGCTTAATCTGGCAATTACTTAGACTGATGTTAATTACGTAGAGTGTTGGGTTGAATTAGAGAATTGTCTGTCATGAGGAGGAATAGTTAGCAGTCTGAAACAGTGTTGCCCACCATTCTGCCATTCTGAAGCAGATTGGAAGATAAAGAATTTGGTTCTAAAAGAACTTAATTACTGTTTTGCATTTTAAATGTTCTTTTAGATAATGGTAGGGGGCCAAAGAAAATGTCCGTATAATTTGGAACGAATTCTAACAAGAAGAATTTCTCTACAAGAATGAAACTTTTAAAGTGATTTAATTAAATTTTATTCTAGTTTTGTATTCTTTTCTAACGTATAAAAGGATACCCTCTTTTTTTTGTACCTAAAAAAAAAAAACATTCTTTTATTCTTATATGTAGAAGAAAATTTTACTCCTATTTTGTTTATGCAGGAGAAAAATTTATTCCTATTATTTTATTTAGGAGAACTTTTTTTTTTTAAGCAAAAGAAAATTTTATCCCTGTTTTACTAAGTACTAAATAAAATTCTTTATTTCTGTTTTAATTT
Source organism: Caerostris darwini (assembly GCA_021605075.1). NCBI lineage: Eukaryota > Metazoa > Arthropoda > Arachnida > Araneae > Araneidae > Caerostris > Caerostris darwini. The sequence goes on from BPLQ01014278.1 coordinate 72,999, forward strand.
TTGTAGAAGTATTTTTTATTCATCTTTTCTTTATTGTAGGAGAAATTTTGTTCTTCTTCCTTCGCCTTCACCAGGGGTGGCCAACCCAAATAATCTTGTGGGCCACTTCGGAAATGGATCAATACTCCGCAGACCGCATATAAAATTATATATCCCCATATGAGATTTAGACCCACTGGAGACATTTTTTGGAATGAAAAATTGAAACATAATGAGTTATTACTATTGTGTTTACTATTATCCTTATATGCAAACATAGGTAATTTGATACTAAACGCACATTGTATACAAATATATAACATAAAAAAATGAAATATAAAAAATATATTAATATAAGCGAAATAAAAAAAATAATAAAATCATTAAAAAATATTTATTTTACTAGTGCGACATTTGTTTCTCCACTCTTTCAATTAACTTTTGCAAATCGATCTCAATTTGGGTATTTGCACATAGTAATGGGTGTTGCAGGTCAGGACGTTTGAGCGGATTTTGTGTTTGGTCAATTTTATTTTAGAAAAAAAAGATTCGCAGGTGTATGTTGAACCAAGAGCCATAACAACTTCAACTAAGAGTCTGGTTTGCTCTGCTATTAGGAATCAACTGTACTTATCTAGCTATGGTCACTGCATCACTGAGATCACTTCAAGTGAAACATAGAACCTGTTTTATTAGATGTTGCAAGATGCGAGCGCATCATGAGTTCACAGAATATAATTTAATTATTCTGTGAACTTAAATAACTGTATAATAATAACTGTAAACTCATCAATAAAACAACTAATATATGTCATATATTCGCACGAATATTATTTAAAATCAAAGTTAATTGTTTCTCATCATTTCGACAGTTAATCTTTGAATATAGGGATGCATACATAACGTATTTTTTAATACATTGGTTTTCACTACTTGTGGCCATTATAAAATAAATATATTTTGTAAAAGTGTGATAAATCTCCCGGGCCGGAAAAATATTCAAGGCGGACCATGGGTTGGCCACCTCTGTACAGTACTAACTAAATACCTTTTGGGATTTCTGAATTTTACGTTATTTCATTAGAAGCCCAAAGGAAAAGTATTTTATGATATGAAAGTATATTATGATATGGGCATTTCAAACAAAGTTAATAACCTACACAAATTAAATATATATTTTTTAAATAAGTGTGTCGTGACAACACTGTGTCATTTTCATAACTCATAGAAATATTAAATGAAGCATCCCATCAACTAATAAAATCACTTTTAATAATGTAAAAAGAATTCAGGCCAGATATGAGCACTGTAAGAACTCGTCACTCATCCACGGACGATTCATCATCTCCAGCTTTTAGGCTCTGCGAACAGAAAAGAAGATGGAACATCCAGAATATGTCGACAAACCAACGCGGCGTATCCATTCATGATTGCAATTTTGTCATTCATCTTCTTCTGATACATACGAAATTGTTCACCCAATCATCACTCACCCCAAGATCATTATTGGCTGCGGGCAGATGTGCAAAATTAATGTTGTCAAAATTCGTCCAAAAGAACAACTTTGGCTTTATGAAAAGCCTGGATTACAAAGCTATCTTTCTTGGATCATACATTATTACGAGTGAATAATTCTAGTTATAATTAAATAATCCATATAAAGTGAAATAAACATTTTGTTCATAATGTTTATGAAAGTTGGGTAAAGTCCTAATTTAGCTCCTGGTGATGCAAATCAGTTTGATTTGAATACGTCAAAATTGCCTCAAACAAATGAATTTAGCCATAAACAAGGTTGTCATATATACATCTGAAATGTTTACAGACATCGTACCGTAGAATAATACCGTCCAAAAAAGCAACTTTGGCTTTATGAAAAGCCTGGATTACAAAGCTATTTTTCTTAGCAAGTGAATAATTCTATAGTTGTTAAATAATCCATATAAAATGAAATGAACATTTGGTTCATAATTTTTATGAAAGTTGGAAAAAGTCCTAATTTAGTTATTGGTGATGTAAATCATTCTATTTTGGAGACTTTAAAAATTGCCCCAAATAAATGAATTTATTGCCATAAACAAGGTTGCTATATAAAATGTGTACGATGTCTGAAATGTTTACAGACATCGTACAATATTTAACAAATCTCTGCTCATTTGGAGGCATGGTAAATTGTGGTGTTCCAAAATAAGATCTTACCATAATGCATGCTGTTGGCAAATGTTAATTAGTTGCTTGCGAAACCTTTATACTTGATGAAATTTGTTAAAGTCCTAAAACGTGTCCTAATTTGTTAAAGTTCTAAGACATCAAAATTGTCCTAAACAAATGTATATGGCAACATAAACAAGGTTGCCACATACAGCTGAAATGTTAATAGACATCTTACCATATTTAGCAAATCTCTGCTCATTTGGAGACATGGTAAAGTGTGGTCTTCGACCCATCATCACTCGCCCAAGATCATTATTTGCTACGGGTAGATGGGCAAAATCAATGTTGTCAAAATTCGTCCAAAAGAACAACTTTGCCTCTTTGAAAATCCTGGATTACAAAGCTATCTTTCTTGGCTCATACATTATTGCAAGTGAACAATTCTAGTTATTTTTAAATAATCCATATAAAATGAGCTGAACATTTTGTTCATAATTTTTATGAAAGTTGGGTAAATGTCTTTCTAGTACCTGATACCTTTCCATGGCATAAAGTACTAGAAAGAAGCAATAAACGACGAAATAGTGTCTGCATTGAGAACTAGTAAGCTTTAGTGGTTTGGTGGACCTGTCAATACAAACACAAGAGTTCGTGCGCTGTATAAAGTTATGTGATAGAGTTGAGTGGGTGTGATTGGTAGGTGGTGTAGAGATTTCTAGATTTTCTCCCGTACAACACACTAGTGAGAGCAGGGGCTGTAAAATGAATGAGACGTCAAAATTGACACGATGAAAGGAATTTTTGCCATAAACAAGGTTGCCATATACATCTGAAATGCCTACAAATGTCGTACCGTATATTAACAAATCTCTGCTCATTTGGAGACATAATAAATTGTGGTGTTCCAAAATAAAATTCTACTATAATGTTGTTGGCAAATGTTAGTCAGTTTCCTGCGAAAACTTTATACTCTATGAAGTCCTAATTTAACTCTTGGTGATGTAAATCATTTTGATTTGAAGACGTCAAAATTGCTAAATCAAATGAATTTTTGCCATAAACAAGGTTGCCCCGTACATCTGAAATGTCAACAAATACCGTACCATATGTTAACAAATCTTTGCTCATTTGGAGACATAGTAAACTGTAGTGTTCCAAAATAAGACCCCACCATAAAATTGTTGGCAAATGTAAGTCAGTTGCAAAAGAACCACTCATCAAAATGTGTTCAAACTTGAACTGAAAATACTTGAAGTGAGAAACAGTATGACATCAAAAAGAAGTTCCAAAAAAAGTTCACCGATTTTTCAGTGATATTTTGATTCGAAAGAACAACGTATTTGGCATGAGTTGCACATTATACCAACAGTAGTGTTTGATTGTTTCGGTTTCTTGACGGAAAAAATGACTTTCAAGTCATTCAACAACTGTGACACTGTTAGTGGAAAGAAAATCCACCACATTGAAGGGGAAAAATCGTTGGATTTTTGGAACGTCTTTTGATGCCATACAGTTTTCCCTTTCTTCAAGTATATTCTGTTCAAATTTGAACTCATTGTGACGAATAGTTCTTTTTTTACGGCATTTTAAAAGTGGGACTTCAATTATAATAATCCTATATAGCAAACGATATATTCATCAATACTACAAATTTTATACAGGAACTTTAAGTAATCCAAAAATTAACAAATTTTATACAGCAATATTAAATAACCCCAAAATTAACAAATTAACAACTAAATTAAAAAATGACTGGGAATGTGTAAGTAAAACTGATTTCAATTGATTAAATGTGTAGAAAATATTTTTTTATGGTTGTAGTTGTTGAGTTAATTTAAAACAAGTAATATAGAAAAAAATTGTTTTAAAGTCCATTCCTACTTTTTTTTCACTCTATTGCAGAAAAGTCCTTTATAAATAAAGTTCAAGTTTTCCTCTTACATCTGGTGCCATCTATTATTGGATACATGCAACTTAAATCTAAAAAAACTAAAATTAATTAATTAAATTTAATGAATTAATTAATATTCGAAAAAAACTGTATTAACATCAAGTGTCATCCACTACAAATTCAAAAAATGTATTTCAACTTGAGTGGAGGAATAGAAAGTATTTTATGAACGATTGAAAATTTGAACAAGATATATATAGGGAGAGTGTGAGCTAATAGAAGGAATTGAAAAAAAAATCCCAATATTCTTTTAATGGCAGATAACATCCATAGATGCTTTTATATTTTTTGTTGCTACGCAAAAAAGATATAAAAGCAACTATGGACCTTCGAATTATTTAAGTTTTCTTCTTTCTCAACGGCAATGTTGCTCAATTCTTTGGTCATTTGTCATCTGGCTGTCAGAAAAAAAAAAGTTTGGACCATAAAGGAGTGTTTTGTCTTCTAGAAGAATCAATATCTCAAGAATGTTTGCCAAAAACGTCTCCCGAAATAAAAACTGCTTTAAAATAGAACACTCTTTTGTTAAGGTTAGAGGTTTGTTAAGATATTGTCTTTTAAAACACATCTGGTTGATATTTTACTTAATTATTTGTAAATTAGTGTTAGCTTAATAACTTTAATTAGGGAAGACATTTTAGGTTAATTCATAGCAATTTTAAATCCTTCAATTCCAATTGTTAACACTGGGATAAAAAATTTTATGTTTATCCACTCTAAAAGAAATCCAATCACATTTTCAACTGAGAAATAATTATGCTATGCATCCATTTGATTATTCAGGGTGATCATAATTAAAGTCCTACTTTCAAAATTTTGTAAAAAACGAACCACTCTAAAAATGAGTTCAAATTTGAAATACTGAAGATACTTAAAAAAAGAGGAAATGGTAAGGCATCAAAAAAATGTTCCAAATTGTATTAATAGCTGACGCTGTAAGCGGCATAAAGAAAGCGAATTCGCCTATCAGTGATATTTTGAATCGAAATGACAACGTATTTGGCATGAGTTGCACATTAAACCAACTGTAGTGTACAACCTGATTGATTGTTTCGGTTTCTTGACGCTGTAAAAAATTAACCACTCGTCAGAAGAAGTTGAAATTTTAGCTGAGGATACTTGAACAAAGGGTAGACGGTAGAGCAAAACAGTATCAAGATGTACAAAACAGTTTTAAAATGTACTAATAGATGGCTCTGTAAGCGGTGTAAAAAAAGTGAATTCGACTGCCAGTGACATTTTGAATCGAAATGGCAACGTATTTGTCTCGAGTTGCACATTGAATCATCTGTAGCGTTCAATGTTCCTGTTTTTTGACGGAAAATATGACTTCCAAGTCCTTCAACAGTTGTAACACTGTTAATGGAAAGCCCATCCGCGACGACAAGGTCATAGCAAATTGGATGCGAAAAATCGGTGGAACTTTTGTTGGAACTTTTTTTAATGCCATACAGTTTCCTTCTTCTTCAAATATCTGTCTATGAGTCTCACAATGACTATCAGACTGCCTGGCGAGATTTTCCGGGTTTTCCTCCACACAACACATAAATGTGGTGCAATTACACCTAAAAGTCCTTCCAGAACGTATTGTCCTTTCCTCATCGAGAGCGGATATATTGTTACGTGGCATATACGAATGGAACGCAAGGTCCGGCTGTGTTCAACAAAATAAATTTATAAGGGCATTTTAAAACAATTATTAAGAATTACACAATAAAAGAAATGATACCAAATGAGTTGTACCAAATGAATTAAAAAAAAAACTAAGAAAAACTAAACCTTAACTAATCTGAATAAATGAGTGCAGCTTGAATAGTCTAAGAAAGGGAGCTCAATTTTTAATTATTAGCCACACGCAACATTAGAAAACGAAAATCCAGAGGCAAAAATCTCTCTCTGTGTGTAATTACTTTAAACGCAATTTTTCTTCCAGGCACTCCATTTCACTTCGCCCCGATCTATCTGAAGAGAGAGAGCGACTCTTAACTGCTGCAGCAAGATGATATTGAATTAATTATGCAGCTGCGTAGAAGGTTTCGGTGTCAGACGTTCTTAAACTAATTATAAGAAACGCCACATTTTCAAATTAACTTTCTACTTAAAAGCGAGCCATTCGAAGGGAATTAAAGCCTTGAACTCTCTAAAAATATGCCCTCCCCACTTATCTACTCACTCATTTTTGGTAATCTCCGTTCTTCCAGAAGCGATTAAGTTTGTCGAGCAAGAAGATTCCACCAAGTACTCCTCGCGAGATGTCTCGATAATTCAGTTAAACCTTCACCGGATGTTTGAGTAAAATGAGAAGTAATTTTAGTTTTTATTACAACGATTTACTGCAGAAGATGACTTTCGATTGATTATTAATGAATGCCAGAAAATTTTAATGATTTAATGGTTATCTATATGTTAAAATTAGGATTGAAGAAGAAAGAGAAACGCAACTGATTTGCTTAATTAGAAAATGTGTCTTGGTGCACTCACCGTTTAATAGTTTTGTTGTCAAATTCGGTTTATTTTCATCTAGTGCTATAAACTCGAACTAGATGTTAGTTTGCTTTAAAAATACTTCATTATTCAAATGAGAGTTATTTTGCCTTTCATGAGAGCGTCGAGCAAATCCAGCGAAATTCATTCCATGATGTGCATTCTAATTATTCCAAATAACTCCGTATGTATATATTTGAAGTTCAGATTCAGCTTTATTGATGTTTATTTAAGCGGAATCTCAATCTCTTAGGGATCTAACAAAAAGAATTTGTATACAAAATATTTGTGATATGATATTTTCATGCGTGGGTCAACAGTTCCACACACAAGAAAGCAATTGGACAGCATTATTGTTTTATGTTGTTCTATAAGGATTGAAAATGTAAGTGAATTGCTTCTTGTTTATCAGTTCATGATGACATGATAATCCACGATGGTTCATCAGAGTCATATTGAACTAATGAACTGCTACTACTACTACTACTACTACTACTACACCACATCACATCACTGTGCCTAGAATAGAGTTGCTCTATAGAGCTGGAGAATGATGTGTGAAGTCTGATTGGACTCTGTGATGCTCTTCGGTCGTAGGAGTCCGGGACCTACGACTTAAATCGGATTCCGAACTACTACAAAGATCCACGGCACCACCGGAACTCGAACCAGAAGCCTGTGAATCTGAGCTCCAGAGCACTAGCTACTCGGGCATTATGTCCCACTCAATGTCCGGACTACTACTACTTCCCACCACATCACTGAGCCCAGAGCTAAGTTACTCTTTTACAGTGTTTGTGAATGATGTGGGTGAGAAATATTATCAGGCTGCGTGGCGCTCTAAAATCATATGAGAACGGGGCCTACGGCCTTAAGTGCATTCCGAACCACTACAAACATGTACGGCACGGCCGGGACTCGAACACACAATCTAGAAACTGGATCCGGAAAGCTAGACACTCGACCATTCAGGCCCTGAATTAAAGATATCATGGCTTTTTCACTAGGGGCACAAACGTTCCAAGGAACCTTAAAAAATTTATTCCTCTTCCATTTACTCTTTTAGATGTAGTGTAACAAGCAATACGGGGAACAATCTGAGTAAAGTTGAAACTGTTACAAATCATCCCTATGGTACATCAGTAAAAAATGATCTTGAATTAGGATTCCAACATATAATTGTTTAATAGTTTTGTTGTCAAAGGCGGCTTGCATTTATCTGGAGCTATTAACTATAATTACGCGGATAAATTGTTAGCTTGCTTTAAAAATATTTCATTATTCAATTGAGACATATTTTGCATTTCCAGAGAGCTACGGGCAAATACAGCAAAATTCATTTCATGGTGAGCATTCTAATTATTCCTGAATAACTCCATCTGTACGTATTTGAAGTTCAAATTCATCTTTATTAATGTTTATTGAAACGGAATCTTAATCTCTTAGGAATCTACCGAAAAAATATTTGTAATATGCTATGGAATATTTTCATTTGTGGGTGAACTGTTCCAAGCGTAACATATAAATAATTGGACTCATTTATTGTTTTATTAATTTATAACGGATTTAAATTGTAAATGAAATGCTTCTGTTTAAGATGATAATATTATTATCCACAATGACTCGTCATAGCTATATGGGACTAAATGGCTACTACTACCACAAAATACCACATTACTGTGCCTAGAGCTAAGTTCCCCCTATATAGATTGGAAATGATGTGGGTGAGAAATTTGATAGGGCTTTGTGACGCTCCAACGTCATATGAGTCCGGGGCCTCCGGCTTAAAGTGGATTCCAAACCACTACAAAACTCCATGGAACCGCCGGTACTCAAACCTGAAGCCTGTGGTAAAAACGGTCAGAGCACAAGCCAATTGACCATCAGGCCGCCCAATAATGAAAAAGGAAAATAGACACTTTCAATTAAATTGTGTGGAAAAGACAGTCAGACGGCCTGATGCGATTTTTTTTCCGGGTTTTCCTCTACACGACATATAATCGCCAGGCAGTTACCCTTAAAAGTCCTCCCAGAAAGCCCTGTCCTGCACTCATCGAGAGTGGTTAGACTGTTCGTGGCATATACGAATGGGACACGAAGTTCAAATGTGTTTAATAAAACAAATATACATGACCGTTTTTAATAATTTATTAAGAGCCAAACAATAAAAATACTTTTTTCACAATTTCTTGTCCAAATGAATTTTAAAAAACTGAGAAAAACTATACCGTAACAGTTCTAAGCTGAACAAATGAGTACAGATTGAATAGTCTGAGAAAGGAAGCCCAATTTTCAATTATTAGCCACAGGCAACATTAGAAAACGAAAACCCAGAGGCAAAAATCTCTCACTGTGTGTAATTACTTTAAACGCAATTTTCCTTGCAGGCACTCAATTTCACTTTGCCCCAATCTATCTGCAGAGAGAGTGACTCTTAACTGCTGAAGCAAGATGATTTTGAATGAATTATGCAGCTGCGTAGCATGTTTCGGTGTCAGACGTTCTTGAACTAATTATAAGAAACGCCACATTTTCAAATTAAACTTTCTACTTAAAGGCCAGCCATTCGAAGGGAATTAAAGCCTTGAACTTTCTTAAAAATATGCCCTCCCCACTTAGTTACTCACTCATTTTCGGTAATCTCCGTTCTTCCAGAAAGGATTAAGTTTGGCAAGCAAGAAGATTCCACCGAGTACTCCTCGCGAGATGTCTCGATAATTCAGTTAAGCCTTCCACGGATTTTTGCGTAAAATGAGACGTAGTTTTAGTTTTCATTGCAACGATTTACTGCAAAGAAAGATGGCTTTCAATTGATTATTAATGAATGGCAGAAAATTTTAATGGGTATTTATATGTAAAATTGGGACTGAAGAAGAAAGAGAAACTGTTTTGCTATTTTAGAAAATCTGTCTTGGTGAACTCAGCGTTTAATAGTTTTGCTATCAAAGGCGGCTTCCATTTATATAGTGCTATTAACTCGATTTTCGCAGATTAGTTGCCAGTTTGCTTTAAAAATATTTCATTATTCAAATGAGAGTTATTTTGCATTTCCTTGAGAGCATAGAACAAATCTAGAGAAATCCATTTCATGATGTGCATTCTAATTATTCCGAATAACTTCATCTGCACATATTTAAGATTCAGCTTCATCTTTATTAATGTTTATTTAAACGAAATATTAATCTCTTAGGAATCTAGCGAAAAATATTTGTGTACAAAATATTTGTTATATGATATGGAATATTTTAATATGTGGGTTAACTGTTGCAACTTTACAGAAAACAATAATGGGACTACTTTAATGTTTTATGGCGGACTAGCATGTTTAAAAAGGTAAGTGAATTGCTTCTTGTTTATCAATCTATAATAACATGATAATCCACAATAACTCTTCAGTGCTATATGGGAGTAGAGGACTACTACTACTACTAAACCATACCACATCACTGTGCCTAGAGCCGAGCTGCCCTATAGAGTTCGGAAATGATGTGGGTGTGAAAGTTGATTAGGCTCTGTGACGCTCTAAGGTCAAATGAGTCCACGACCTACGACTTAAAGGGAATACTGAACCACTACAAACATCCATGGCATCACCGGTACTCAGACCACAATTCTGTGTTACCAACGTGCAGAGCACTAGACAGTTGGTCAGCAGGACGCCCAATAAAGAAGAAAAATAGACCACACAATTAACTCTTAATAAATTGGAAAGGAGTAAGACTGCCTGATGATAGTTTTTCCGGGTTTTCCTTCCCACGACACATAAATTCGAGGCAGCTTACCCTAAACGCTTTCCCAGAAACATTGCACTGCCTTCATCATGAGTGGTTGGCTTGTTATAGGGATTAAACAGAAAGTTCACGTGTTCAACAAAACAAACTTATAAGACCATTTTTAAATAATTTATTAAGAGTGTGACAATACAATTTTTTTTTGTAGTTTCTAATCCAAATAAAATCAAATGAATTAAAAAAAAACATAACAGTTCTAAGCTGCACAAATGAGGGCATCTTTGGATAGTCTGAGAAAGGGAGTTCAGTGTTTAATTATTAGCCACACGCAACATAAGAAATCGAAAATCCAGAGGTAAAAGTATGTCTCTGTGTGTAATTACTTTAAACGCAATTTTTCTTGCAGGCACTCCATTTCACTTTGCCCCGATCTATCTGAAGAGAGAGCGACTCTTAACTGCTGCAGCAAGATGATATTGAATTAATTATGCAGCTGCGTATAAGGTGTCGGTGTCAGACGTTCTTAAACTAATTATAAGAAACGTCACATTTTCAAATTAAATTTTCTACATAAAGGAGAGCCATTCGAAGGGAATTAAAGCCTTGAACTCTCTACAAATAGGCCCTCCACACTTATTTACTCACTCATTTTTGGTAATCTCCGTTCTTCCAGAAAGGATTAAGTTTGGCAAGCAAGAGGAGTCCACCGAGTACTGCTCGCGAGATGTATCGATAATTCAGTTAAGCCTTCCACGGATTTTTGAGTAAATTGAGACGTAATTTTAGTTTTCATTGCACGACTTACTGCAGAAGGTGGCTTTAAATTGATTATTAATGAATGGCAGAAAATGTTAATGGGTATTTATATGTAAAATTAGCACTGAAGAAGAATGAGAAATTCAACTGTTTTGCTTAATTAGAAAATGTGTCTTGGTGTACTCAGCGTTTAATAGTTTTGTTTTCAAAAGCGGCTTGCATTTATTTGGTGCTATTAACTATAATTACGCAGATTAGTTGTTAATTTGCTTTAAAAATATTTTATTATTCAAACGAGTGTTATTTTGCATTCCCTTGAGAGCATCGAACAAATACAGAGAATTTCATTCCATGATGTGCATTCTAATTATCCCGAATAAGTTCATCTGTACATGTATGAATTTCAACTTCATCTTTATTAATGTGTATTTAAACGCAATCTTAATCTCTCAGGAATCTAGAGAAAAATATTCGTAACCGAAATATTTGTGGTATAATATGGGATATTTTCAGATTCGAGTCAACTGCCATCAACTTAACAGAAAAAGTTATGGGACTGCTTTAATGTTTTACTACTTTCTAACTGGTTTAAAAAGGCAAGTGAATTGCTTCTTGTTTATCACTGCATGATAACATGATAATCCACAATGATTTGTCAGTGCTATATCGGACTAATGGGCTATTACTAATACTATTAAATTGCAAAAAAAAAAATATTTTTATTCTTTCGTTCTTCATAATTTAAAAAAAAAATTGGTCTTATAAATTTATTTTGTAGAACACCGGTGGATGTGTTTCATTCATGTATGATCCAAACATCACGCCAACCCTCGAAGGAGAGAGGTCAAAGCTTTCCGTGATGAATTTTAAGCGTAATTGCACCATATTTATGTATCGTATGGATGAAATCTTAGAAGAATCACGTCTGAGTGTTGTTGTGAGCCACTTATACATATTGCAATTTGTCGCTTGGTTTGGTTTGTCGCTTAACGGCCATTTTATGAGCAAAGTAGGCTTAACTGACCGAGGAGATCTGCAGATTAACATGGATTTCGAACCACTAACAAATATTCCTGCCACTACCAAGATTCAAACCTCAAGCCTGTGATAACAAATGTCTTAAGCGCTAGCCACTTGGTCACCAGGCCGTATTGTTAAACACGAATGAATTAATTTACCTTCCAAACCGCTTAGAACAGTTGAAATACATATGAAAATATTCCATATCATATCACAAATATTTTTCGCTAGATTCCATATCACATCACAAATATATGCAACTCAGTCAAGCAAAACACTTTCATACTATTCCATACCTGTTCTTAAATGTATACAGTAACTTACTTATCCAGACCTGTTCCAAATTGTGTACAGTAGCAAACCGTTCCAAACCCCTTAGAACGACATAAAAAAATAAAGCAGTCCCATTATTGTTTTTGTGTTACACTTAGAACTGTAGATCCACATATGAAAATATTCCATATCATACTACAAATATTTTGTACACAAACATTTTCCTCTAGATTCTCTTTCTTCTTCAGTCCCAATTTTACATCTAAATACCCAGTAAAATTTTCTGCCATTCATTAATAATCAATTGAAAGCCGTCTTCTGCAGTAAATCGTGCAATGAAAACTAAAATTACGTCTCAATTTACTCAAAAATCCGGGAAGACTTAACTGGATTATCGATACATTTCGTGAAGAGTACTTGGTGGAAACTTCTTGCTTGCCAAACTTAATCCCTTCTGGAAGAACGGAGATTACCGCAAATGAGTGAGTAAATAAGTGGGGAGGGCATATTTTTAGAGAGTTCAGGACTTTAATTCCCTTCGAATGGCTGCCCTTTAAGTAGAAAGTTTAATTTGAAAATGTGGCGTTTCTTATAATTAGTTTAAGAATGTCTGACACCGACACCTTCTACGCAGCTGCATAATTAATTCAATATCATCTTCCTGCAGCAGTTAAGAGTCGCTCTCTGCAGATAGATTGGGGCAAAGTGAAATGAAGTGCCTGCAAGAAAAATTGCGTTTAAAGTAATTACACACAGAGAGAGATTTTTGCTTCTGGATTTTGGTTTTCTAATGTTACGTGTGGCTGATAGTTAAAAATTAGATCTTCCTTTCTCAGACTAGTCAAGCTGGACTCATTTGTTTATATTAGAACTCGTTTAACCTTTCTTGGGTTTTTTTAAAATTCATTTGGTGTTATTTGGTCTAGATATTGTGAAAAATATATTTTATAGTTTGGCTTTTAATAAATTGTTTAAAAATGACATAGTACATTTGTTTTTGAACACATGTGGACTTCGTGTTCTATTCGTATATGCCACGAACAATATAACCACTGATGAGGAATGCAGGTCAATGCTTTCTGGGGAGGCGTTTAGGGGTAGCTACCTCGAATTTATGTGTCGTGGAGAGAAAGACCGCGAAAGAATCTCATAAGGGAGACTGACTGTCTTTTCTACACAGCTTAAATGAAAGTGTTTATTTTTTTCCTTCTTTATTGGGCGGCCTGATGACCAATTGGCTGTTTCCGTTGGTACCAGAGACTTCAAGATCGAGTCCCGGCGTTGCCATGGTTGTTTGTTGTAGTTCGGAATCCACTTTAAGTCATACGTCCTCGACTCATATGACCATAAATCGTCAGAGAGCTCAATTAGATTTCTCGCCTACATCATTTGCAAACTTTATAAGGGCTCCAGGCACAGTGATGTGGTATGATTCCTGTGGTATGGTTACTAGTATTCCTCTACTCCCATATAGCACTGAGGAGTCATTGTGGATTATCATGTCAAAATGGACTGATAAACAAGAAGCAATTCACTTACGTTTTCAGTTTCTATAGAATAACATAAAATATAAAACAGTACCATTCATTTTTTATGTGTAGAACAGGTGACCTACATATAAAAATATTCCATATCAAATTACAAATATTTCGAAAACAAAAATGTGTGTCTGTTACTCTTAGAACACGTTGACCCAAATATGACAATATTTCATATCATACTACAAATATTGTTCGCTAGATTCCTAAGAGTTTAAGATTCCGTTTAAATAAACATTAATAAAGATGTAGTTGAACTTCAAATTAGAATTACAAATTAGAATAATAGAATGCACAAATAATTAGAATGCACATCATGGAATGAATTTCGCTGGATTTACTCCACTCTCTCAGGAAATGCAAAATAACTCTTATTTGAATAATGAAATATTTTTAAAGCAAACTAACACCTAATCTGCGTAATTTGAGTTAATAGCACTAGATAAATGCAAGCCGCCTTTGACAACGAAACCAATAAAAGCTAAGTACAGAAAGACAAATGTTCTAATTAAGCAAAACAGTTGCGTTTCTTTAGTTCCAGTTTTACATATAAATAACCATTAAAATTTTCTTCCATTCATTAACAATCAATTAGAAGCTATCTTCTGCAGTAAATCGTTGCAATGAAAACTAAACTTACGTCTCATCTTACTCAAAAATTCGGGGAAGGTTTAACTGAATTATCGATACATCTCGCGAGGAGTACTTGGAAGGGTTCTTCTTCTTGCTTGCCAAACTTTATCCTTTCTGGAAGAACGGAGATTGCCAAAAATGAGTGAGTAAATAAGTGGGGAGGGCATATTTTTAGAAAGTTCAAGGCTTTAATTCCCTTCCATTGGATCGCCTTTAAGTGGAAAGTTTAATTTGAAAATGTGGCGTTTCTTATAAATACTTTAAGAACATTTGAGAGCAAAACCTTATAAGCAGCTGCATAATTAATTCCTTTTCCCGTCTTTAAGTAGTTGTTCGGAATCTCAATAAACAATATGTACAGGTCGTGTTGGACATAGGTTGGCAAACCTCCTATCCAGAAAGAAAACATCTGTTTCGTAATCAACTAATAGGCGAACAGACATGGTCCAACGGGGAATGTAGTGCCAGGGAATTAGTTACTATTTTAACAGATCCTAAAGAATAGTTTCATATTTGCTTGTTGCTATTTGAGCTGCACTCATTTGTTCAGCTTTTAACTATTACAGTTCAGTTTTTCACGATTTTGTAATTCATTTGGTCTTATTTGGACTAGAAATTTCGAAAAAATATACTTTTAATGTTTGGCTCTTAATAAATTGTTTAAAAATGTTCTTATAAATTTGGTTTGTTGAACGCCTGTGAACTTCGTGTCCCATTCGTATATGCCACGAACAGTCCCACCACTCTCGATGTAGGCAGAGCAATGCGTTCGGGGAGGACGTTTCGTGGTAGCTGCCTCAAATTTATGTGTCGTAGGAAGGAAAACTCGGAAAAAATCTCATCAGGCAGTCTGACTGTCTTTTCCACACGAGTTAATTGAAAGTGTCTATTTTTCTTTCCCTCCATTGGGCGGCCTCATAGCCAATTGGCTAGCTCTGTGGCCGTTGGTACCAAATGCTTCGAGTGCGTGTCCCAGCGGTGCCGTGGAAGTTTATAGTGGTTCGGAATCCAATTTAATCCATACTCCCGTTCTCATATGTCCGTAGAGCGTCATCAAAACAAGTCAGTCAAGCAAAACACTTTCATACTATTCCATACCTGTTCCAAAATGTGTACAGTAACATACCGTTCCAAACCCATTAGAATGACATAAAAAAATAAAGCAGTCCCATTATTGCTTTGTGTTACACTTAGAACTGTCGATCCACATATGAAAATATTCCATATCATATTACAAATATTTTGTACCCAAATATTTTGTACCCAAATATTTTCTTCTAGATTACTAAGAGATTAAGATTCCGTTTAAATAAACATTAATAAAGATGAAGTTGAACTTCAAATATGTAAAGATGAAGTTATTCAGAATAATTAGAACGCACATCATGGAATGAATTTTGCAAGTTAACTCTTATTTGAATAATGAAATATTTTTAAAGCAAACTAACACCTAATCTGCCTAAGTCGAGTTAATAGCATTAAATAAATGCAAGCCACCTTTGACAACGAAACTTTTAAACGGTATAACACGCGAGTACACCAAAACAAATTTTCTAATTAAGCAAAACAGTTGCGTTTTCTCAGTTCCAGTTTTACATATAAATACCCACTAAAATTTTCTGCCATTCATTAATAATCAATTGGAAGCCATCTTCTGCAGTAAATCGTTGCAGTGAAAACTAAAATTACTTCTCATTTTACTCAAAAATCCGATGAAGGCTTAACTGAATTATCGATACATCTCGCGCGAAGTACTTGGTGAAATCTTCTTGCTTGCCAAACTTAATCTTTTCTGGAAGAACGGAGATTACCGAAAATGAGTGAGTAAATAAGTGGGGAGGGCATATTTTTAAAGAGTTCAAGGCTTTAATTCCCTTCGAATGGCTCGCTTTAAGTAGAAAGTTTAATTTAAAAATGTGGCTTTTCTTATAATTAGTTTAAGAACGTCTGACACCGACACCTTCTACGCAGCTGCATGATTAATTCAATATCATCTTGCTGCAGAAGTTAAGAGTCGTTCTTTAGATAGATCGGGGCAAAGTGAAATTGAGTGCCTGCAAGAAAAATTGAGTTTAAAGTAATTACACACAGAGTGAAACTTTTGCGTCTGGATTTTCGTTTTCTAATGTTGCGTGTGGCTAATAATTAAAAATTGAGTACCCTTTCTTAAAGTATTCAAGCTGTGCTCATTTGTTCAGCTTAGAACTGTTTCGGTTTAATTGTTGAAGTTTTATTTTTTTAAATGCATTTGGTATTATTTTATTATTGTTTCGCTTTTAATAAATTATTTATAAATGGTCTTGTAAATTTATTCTTTTGAACACTGCTGGACATTGTGTTCCATTCGTATATGCAACCAACTACCTATTGACCCTCGTCACTAACCACTGTCATTCTTTAAATAACTGTGCACATAATATTTGTACATAATCACATCACTCACATTTTGCTAGTAGAGTAAGTGTGAGGGAAAGATTCCATAAAAATGCCATAGTCATATATATATATCAACATACTAACACTAACTTAACGGACGCTAACTTGGAACACCTATTACGATGTGCAAATGTCCGAACTAAGATCGATTAGTAAAATCTAAGTGAAAAAGTGGAGAAACAAATATCGCACTAGCAAACTAAATAATTTTTTAATGATTTCCTTTTTTTATTATGCTTATATTTATGTATTTTTATGTTTTAATTTTAGTGTTATATATTTCTTTACAGTGTGCGTTTAGTATCATTATTATTATATTATCTATGCATGTAAAAATAATGGTAGAGACACAATTAATAACTCATTATGCTACAGTTTTTCACTCCAAAAAATGTCTTTAGGGGTTTAAATCTACTATGGCAATATATAATTTTATATGTGACCAGCGGAGCTATTATGCATTTCCAAAGTGGACCGTAAGATCATTTGAGTTGGATACTCCTGGTTTAGAATAATTTTTATAACTGTTTGAAAACGTTCGTAAAGAATCACTACACAATAATAGTTTGAACAAATAATTTAATATTTCTAATCTTTATCGTTTTTTTACTACCACGATTCCCGAACTCTAGTTACGAATTGATTTATCTAATCACA
>BPLQ01014278.1:91010-103307 GCA_021605075.1 Caerostris darwini
GCAGCTGTTTATCTTATTGTGATACTTTGTGGTGCGTTAGCGAAATATGGATAATATTATTTGATCTTTAAAACATCCATTTTGCTTATTAATCTGTGATTTTAAAAGAAAAAAAGAGTTCGTTTCTTTTCATAATTTAATGAAAAAAATTGTTGATTTAAAAATTCCACTCCGGAAAATTATGTTTTGTGCAAGAATGTCTCTTGTAGATTTTAAATCGATAAATCCACATAATAATAATCCATAAGCCCTTTGATAATTACCCATTGATCAATCCATAAATAAATTGATAATTATCCATTCATAAATCCATAAATTCATTGATAATTATTCATTGATAAATCCATAAATCCATTGATAAATATCCATTGATAAATCCATAAATCCATTGATACTTATCCATAAATCAATTAATAATTACCTATTGATGAATCCATAAATCCATTGATAATTATCCATTCATAAATCCATAAGTTCATTGATAATTATCCATTGATAAATCCATAAATCCATTGATATATACATTAATAAATCCATAACTCCATTAATCCTTTGATAAATATACATTAATAAATCCATAAATCCATTAATCCTTTGATAAATATCCATTGATAAATTTATAAATCCATTTATAAATCCATAAATCCATTGGTAATTACCCAATCGTTCTGCAATATCGCAGCAGGCTGGAATCGTCAACCAAAATTTGACGAGTCAAGATAATGGAACAGCAGAGAAAAGTTATCAGATGTTTATTGAAAAATAAAAATTCTTGGAGGATTTTTTAAATGTAACATAAATTATTGGAAATAATAATTTTTTGGTTTATTTTGTTTATTTTTAGGTCTTTGACTTGAAAGAGAAAATGTTTCATTCAAAATATTCGTCAAGCAATAGTTTTGGGTAAGCTCATGCATAAATAATGTCATTGAGGATTTGGAATGAGCAGTTTTTTATCTTAGCGTGATACTTTGTGATGTGTTAGCAATATATGAATAATATTATTTGATCTTCAGAACATTTCGCTATTTAAAAAAAAAATATTGAGCTTTCGTGCAAAATTTTGACCATATGTTTGTAATTTTAATAAAAGTTTTCTTTTCATAATTTAATGAAAAAATTATTGTTTTGATATTCCACTCCGGATTTAAGTGTATAGAAAATTATATTTTGTGCAAGAATGTCTTTTGTAGATTTTAAATCGATAAATTTATATAATAATAATCCCTAAATTCATTGAAAATTATACATTGATAATTATCTATTCATAAATACATAAGTACATTGAAAATTATCCATTGATGAATCCATAAATACATTGATAATTATCAATAGATAAATCCATAAATCCATTGATAATTATCCATTTATAAATCCATAAATCCATTGATAATTATCCAATGATAAATCCATAAATCTATTGATAATTATACTACTTGTTAACAAAATCTAGACATCTGTTCGATTTCCAAAAAATATTCCTCCAACAATGCAAGTTGTAATAATAACAATTTTAATGATATCATGTTCAGTTGAATTAGAATCTGACTTATCAAGACAAAAAATTACCATTGCTTCAACTGAGATTGGACTTCGGAGTTCTACTATAATGGACGATGTCAATAGAAGTGACATCTCCAGGTTGTATCCTTTTGTAATCTGGTTTGAATCGATTTCTAAATTGTCGTTTTGAACTTCTCGATTTTTCGAGTCCATTGAAAGTAGAGGAATTTTACATCTTAATTCATTAAATCTATAATTGTTAACTGGTAACTTTTTTTTATAGTTGTCAAATTTCAAAAATCTTCTTCTGGTTTCTAAAATAAGCTTATAACTACTTTTATCAGCGATATATTTTTTTTTCTAATGCAGCTGGCAAACACTTAGAAAGTTGTTTTGATGCCTTCAAGCAAGCGCTGCACCGACATTACTCACTTATCACTAACCAGAAGGTGCGTGTAGCTTGAAGATAAGCTACGGACGCGGAGTAACAATACCCCCGAAACGCTCTACGATCCTGTTAGACCGGGACCTACGGTTTAAAGTGGACTTCAGAATACGAATCAGCAATGTATACAAAATGTAAGAATGATATTGATGTTGTATTGATATAAATTTGAATCTGATTCATCACAGGTCATTGAGGCACACTGCTCAAAACAATAAGGTGTTCGGTATGAAATAACCATATAATCGACAAACATTTAAGAAAAATGAAATAGGAAATTAAAACAGGAAAATTATATCCGTATTTCATATGTACTTGCTCATTATAACTGGACAATACTGCTTTGAAATTTACTAGACAAATTCCTCCAATGATTTTGCTTTGTCTCATTATCTTCTACTAAATAGGCACTTCTGGTACTATAACT
This sequence comes from Caerostris darwini, assembly GCA_021605075.1. Lineage (NCBI taxonomy): Eukaryota > Metazoa > Arthropoda > Arachnida > Araneae > Araneidae > Caerostris > Caerostris darwini. Next base: position 93,386 of record BPLQ01014278.1, read on the forward strand.
TTAAGTGCTTTAATTACAGCTGATTTCTTGGAAACTTTCAAGTTCCTTTCATGTTAAGAATTCCAGAGAAATGGAATAAAATTACTAATTACATCAACTAGTTACTCTTCACACTAACACTACACAAATATCCAAGAAATAAATAGAAATTCATTATAACATGGAATAATTTGGGTAAAACAAACGAAAATTTTTAAGTCAACAATTTTTATTTATTAAAATACGTTGCAAAAGAACATATACTATATCGGTTTACTTATATACTCTTTTCATTAGAAAATAACGAAAGAACATTTATTTGAGACGAAATGCAGGAAATATGAAATAATGTGGTTTGTTAACATAATTGGATTTGTGCCGTAAATCAAAATATGATATATTAAGATAATGAAACATTAGACTAAACGTATTTATTGAATTGATACATACACATATATATATATATATATATATATACTTACCCATAAAAACATTAAAATAAATATTACAAATCTTCGAAATTAATACTACTTTTCATATTTTTGATTAATAATGATAATAAAATGGTTTTTGAAGAATATTTTTAACTGTTTAAAAAATAAACATTCAATTTTCATCGGTTATTAATGTTAAACTTTACTCCAAAAAAGATACTTTTTCCATCAACATCTATAATAATTGAAATAAAGTTCTGATATGATGCCAGAACCAGAACAACATCTTTCTGATAATTAGCTTCCGCATTAACTTGCAAATAATATACCATTTCCTTCCGAAAATATTAGGAAGAATTTTCTTTTTTATTTGGTAACACAAAACATCAGAGGAAGTTGGCCAGGCTTTGTTGCTTTTTGGATGTTCAAAATCTTTGTTAAACAACTATTTAAATGAGTTCGAGAACTTACTTTTAGAAAAAGAAGTTGAGAAGTTAACTTTTTGATACGTTTAGTATGGAGAAATAAGAAGGGAAGAAGAAGATGAACTTTAAAACTTTTGAATTTTCACTTGAAGTTTTAATTTACTTTCCGTCTTTCATATAAATTTATTTTAATTAACTGCGAAACTAATTAAGGAGGCTAAAGGTGATCGGAAATTTTTTTTAAGAAAGTGGAATAAGAAGAATTTATATTTGAGCAAAAATTAAATTCACTGCAGCCAATTTTTTTTTTTCTACAAAAATTAATATTTGCAACAAAGTAAAGAATTTAATAAATAATTATGAAGTCTATCCTAAATTATCTTTAGTTTGTGTTTATAAGAAGAATAATTTCGTTAAAAAAATTTTTAATTTATATTCAACAACTAGATCAAAACTAAAATATATAATTTCCTTTTTATTTATGGAAATATTTTATTCAGGAAATTCTACAGCGTTTAACGATTTTGCTTTTTCTAATCCCACTAGGTAAACGACAATATCGATAACACAATAATATCGTTAATTAAACTTTTCAGCCTTTCTAACTGATGGACACGTAACTATTGGTCCTTCATTTTACTTTATATAATTTCGTTACTTAAGATGCCGGATGTCTGATGGCAAAAGTTTCCTAAAATTTAGAGTGTGACAGACAGAATCCATAAAATGCCATAGTCATATATATAAACATATTTACACAATTACAGTGATATAATTACAAAAATATCGCGAGTTAAACTTTTCAGCATTTCCATCTGATGGCCACCTAACTATTGGCTCTTCATTTTATTTTTTATATCATTTCCTTACTTTAGATACCAGACGTCAGATGGCAAAAGGTTTCCTGGAATTTAGAATAGAGGAGAGAGGTTCCATAAAATGCCATAGTCATATATATCAACATATTTACCCAATTACAACGATATTGTTACAAAATATAGTGAGTTAAAGTTTTCAACCTTTCCATACGATGGCTATCTAATATTGGCTCTTCACTTTACTTTTATATCCCTTCCTTACTTCAGATTTCAGATGTTTGATGGCAAAGGGTTTCCTGGAATTTAGAATGTGAGAGAGAAAGATTCCACAAAATACCATAGTCATGTATATCACCATATTTACACAATTATAAAGATATAATTACAAAGTGTTGTGAGTTAAACTTTTCAGCCTTTCCCTCTGATGGTCATCTAAGTATTGTCTTTTCATTTTACTTTTATATCATTTCCTTACTTCAGATACCGGATGTCTGATGGCACCTGATTTTCTGTAATTTAGAGTGTGAGAGAGAGATTTCATAAATATTACACAGTCATAAATATCAACATATTTACACAATTTCAATGATATGGTTACAAAGCAACTTGACTTAAACTTTTCAACCTTTCTATCCGATGGCCATCTAACTATTGTCTCACTTTAATTTTACATTCCTCCCACTCGTCTGATACCGGATGTCTGATGGCACATGTTTCTTGGAATTACAGACATTGTAGGAGAGAACAGACAGACTTTGTACGAATACCGGTATTTTGAGCCATTTGTACAATTTTGTAATAGCGGTATTCACAAATTTAAATAATGTTCGGTTAAATAACTTTCGGTATTTACTAGAAATTTAGAATTCTTAACAGTGAAAGAATTCTTATCTGTGAACTCTTATCTGAAAACTAGAAATTCTTATCTGTGAAAACAAGGTTCTAGTTGTGAAGAAAGTGTGTAATATTTTGGTATGTTTTAAATTGGTGAGTTTGTTATTCACATTGTATTTGCATATCATACTTTAGAGTTCAAAATATTTTTCAGATTTATTATATATATACTCATAAGTAAATTAGAATTTGCGGTAACTGAAAAAATTTCAACAAACCAAAATACAATACAGAAATCAGCTATATCCAACTAACTGCTAATCTACTTAATTCGAGTTAATAGCACCAGATAAATGCAAGCCGCCATTGAAAACAAAACTATTAAACGCTGAGTACACCAAGACACATTTTCTAATTAAGCAAAACAGTTGCGATTTTTTATTTTCTTCAGTCCCGATTTTACATACAAATACCCATTAAAATTTCCTGCCATTCATTAATAATGAATTGAAAGCCGTCTTCTACAGTAAATCGTGCAATGAAAACCTAAATTACGTCTCATCTTACTCAAAAATCCGGGGAAAGGATTAAGTAAATTATCGATACATCTCGCGAGGTGTACTCGGTGGAATTTTCTTGCTTGCCGAACTTAATCCTTTCTGGAAGAACGGAGATTACCAAAAATGAGTGAGTAAATAAGTGGGGAGGGCCTATTTTTAGAGAGTTCAAGGCTTTAATTCCCTTCGAATGGCTCCCTTTTAAGTAGTTAATTTGAAAATGTGGCGTTTCTTATAATTAGTTTAAGAACGTCTGACACCGAAACCTTCTACGCAGTTGCATAATTCATTCAATATCGCTAAGAGTCGCTCTCTATCTCTCTTCAGATAGACTCTGGCAAAGTGAAATGGAGTGCGTGTAAGAAAAATTGCGTCTAAAGTAATTACACACAGAGAGAGATTTTTGCCTCTGAATTTTCGTTTTCTAATGTTGCGTGTGGCTAATAATTAAAAATTGGGCTCCCTTTCTCAGACTATTCAAGCTGTATTCGTTTGTTCAGATTAGAACTGTTACGGTTTAGTTTTTCTCGTTTTTTTTTAATGCATTTGGAGTAGAAATTGCGAAAAATATATTTTTATTGTTTGTCTGTTTGCATCTATGCCTCGAAGAGACATGATGAATCTCTAAATGAGAATACCCTTCAATGGAGGAGGATAGTATTAGGGTATTGTATTGTATTGTATAGTGTCTAGATATTGTACTCTCTAGAATACAATACCTGGACACCATCCGTTGGGAACATTACATGATAAAATATTGTTACAGATTAGAAGGTTTTCCATAATGCAATTTAAATAACGCTTAATTTCCTAGATTTTTACATAACTGTTAATTTCACTTTCAAATGTGATCTAAAGAAGGTTATAAAGTAGTTTCATGCAAATCTTTTTAATGCAAAAACTATTCTTCTACATGAAAATTGATTATTCTTTCATAATTTATAGTATGAAAATTACATTAAGTCTAACTAATTATTTTCTACTGTGTATTGTTTTTAACAGGCCAGATGGTCGGGTGACTAGTGCACTTGCGCTCGGTGGTACAGGTTTCGGGTTTGATTCCTGCTGTGCCATGGATGTTTATAATGGTTCGGAGTCCACTTTCAGCCGTAGATCCTGGTATCATGAGACTGTAGAGCGTCACAGAACCCAGTCAAACGCCTCCCCCACATCATTTTAAACTGTTTAGGGGCAACTCAGCTCTGGCCACAGTGGTGTGGTTTGGTAGTAGTAGTCCATTAGTCCAGTATAACTCTGATGAGACATCGGGAATTATCACACCGTCATGGACTTATAAACAAGAAGCAATTCACTTACCTTATAGAACGACATAAAACAGTAAAGTAGTCCGTTTGCTTTTTTGTATTAGCATCACAATGATTTTTTGTATTTCAATTGACCCATATTTGAAAATATTCCATGTCATATTACAAATATTTCTCGCTAGATTCTTAAGAGAGGAAGATTCTGATTAAATAAACATTAATAAAGATGAACTTCAAATATCTACGGCTGAAATTATTCTGAATAATTAGAATGCACATCATGAAATGAATTTCGCTGGATTTGCTTAATACTCTCAAGAAAATGCAAAATAACTCTCATTTCAATAATAATGAAATATTTTTAAAGCAAACCAACAACTAATCTTCGTAATTCGAGTTAATAGCACCAGATAAATGCAAGCCGCCTTTGACAACAAAACTATTAAACGGTGAGCACACCAAGACACATTTTCTAATGAAGCAAAACAGTTGCGTTTCTCTTTCTTCTTCAGTCCCAAATTCCTTTCCAGTTTAACATATAAATAACCATTAAAACTTTCTACCGTTCATTAATAATCAATTGGAAGCCATCTTCTGCAGTAAATCGTCGCAATGAAAACTAAATTTACGTCATTTTACTCAAAAATCCGGGAAAGGCTTAACTGAATTATCGATACATCTCGCGAGGAGTACTTGGAGGAATCTTCTTGCTTGCCAAACTTAGTCCTTTCTGAAAGAACGGAGATTACCAAAAATGAGTGAGTAAATAAGTGGGGAGGGCATATTTTTGGAGAGTTCAAGGCTTTAATTCCCTACGAATGGCTCGCCTTTAAGTAGTTAATTTGAAAATGTGGCGTTTCTTATAATTAGTTTAAGAACGTCTGACACCCACACCTTATACGCAGCTGCATAATTAATTCAATATCATTTTGCTGCAGCAGTTAAGAGTCGCTCTTCAGATAGATTGGGGCAAAGGGAAATTGAGTGGAAAACCGTGGCCTGGTCCGATGAGCTGATTAGAGCTGATGGTAGGGTTCGAGTGTGGCGCAGACCCCACGAAGCCATGGACCCAAACTGTCAGCAAGGCACTGTTCAAGCTGGTGGTGGCTCCGTAATGGTGTGGGCTGTTTTTTCATGGCATGGACTTGGTCCTCTGGTGCGACTGGACCGAACATTGACTGGAAATGCTTATGTTCAGCTACTTGGAGATCACTTGCAGCCATTCATGGACTTCATGTACCCAAACAACGATGGGATTTTTATAGATGACAATGCGCCATGTCACCGGGCCACAACTGTTCTCGATTGGTTTGAAGAACATTCTGGACAATTCCAACGAATGATCTGGCCACCTAGATCGCCCGACATGAATCCCATCGAGCATTTATGGGACATAATCGAGAGGTCTGTTCGTGCCCAAAATCCTGCACCATCAACGCTTTCACAATTATGGCCGTCTATCGAGACAACAGGGCTCAATATTCCTACAGAAGACTTCCAACGACTTGTTGAGTCCATGCCACGTCGAGTTGCTGCACTTCGCCGGGCGAAAGGAGGGCCGACACGATATTAAGAGGTATCCCATGACTTTTGTCACTTCAGTGTATATGCCACGAACATTCCAACCAATCACGATGAAGGTATTGCAGTGCTTTCTGGGAGGACGTTTAGGGGTAACTGCCTCGAATTTATGTGTCGTGGAAAGGAAAATCCGGAAAAAATCTCATCAGGCAGTTTGACAGTCTTTTCTGCACAGATTAAACTAAATTGTCTATTTCTCTTCCTCTTTATTGGTCGCCGTGTGGGCTAATTGGCTCGCGCTATTGTCTTTGGTAACACAGGCTTCAGGTGCGAGTACGGGAGGTGCCATGGATGTTTTTAGTGGTTACTAATGCACTTTAAGACTTAGATCCCGGACTCGTATGATCGTAGAGCGTCACAGACACAAATCAGATTTCTCATCTGCATCATTCTCAAACTCTATAGGGAAAACACAGCTCTAGGCACAGTGTTGTGGTATGAGTGGTAATATTCGATTAGTTCAATATAACACTGACGAATCATTGTGGATAAACATGTTATCTTGGATTTATAAACAAGAAGAAATGCACTCTCCTTTTTAAATCTATTAAAACTTCATAAAACACTATAACAGACCCATTACCTTTTTCTGTTAAGTTGACAATAGTTACCCACATATGAAAATACTCCATATCATATTTCAAGTACTTTTTAAATAAATATATTTTGATAGATTTCTAAAAGATTAAGATTCCGCTTAAATAAACGTTAATAAAGATGAAGTTGAACTTCAAATAGGTACAGACGAAATTATTCGGAATAATTAGAATGTACATCATGAAATGAATTTCGCCGGGTTTGTGTGATGCTCTCTCAAGGAAATGCAAAATAACTCTCATTTGAATAATGAAATATTTTTAAAGCAAACTAACAACTAATCTGCGCAATTCGAGTTAATAGCACTAGATAAATGCAATCCGCCTTTGACAACAAAACTATTAAACGGTGAATGCACCAAGACACATTTTCTAATTAAGCAAAACAGTTGCATATCTCTTTAACTTCTTCAGTCCCAATTTTACATGTAAATACCGATTAATATTTTCTGCCATTTATTAATAATCAATTGAAAGCCATCTATAGCCTTTATCAGACTATTCAAGCTGTGCTCATTTGTTCAGCTTAGAACTATTACAGTTTAATCTTTCTCAGTTTTTTTTTAAATTCATTTGGTTTCGTTTAACCTAGAAACAGCAAAAAAAAATATATTTTTATGGCTTGACTCTTAATACATTTTTTAAAAATAGTCTTGTAAATTTGTTTTATTGAACATGTGTTTTATTGAACAATTTTTTTATGTGAATTTCAAGTTCTATTTATGTATGCCACGAACAATGCAATCACTCAGTATGAAGGCAGGGTAATGATTACTGGAAGGGTGTTTAGGGGTAGTTGCCTCGAATTTATGTGTCGTGGGAGAAAACCCGGAAAAAATCTCATCAGGCAATCTGACTGTCTTTTCCACACAGCTTAATAAAAACAGTCTATTTTCTTCTTCTTTATTGGCCGCCCTGATGGCCAATCGGCTAGCGCTCTGACCGTTAGTACCACAGACTTCATGTCCGAGTACCAGCGGTGCCACGGATATTTGCAGTAGTTTGGAAACTTCTCTGAGCCGTAGGTCGCGAACTCATATGATCGTAGAGTGTCACATAGCCCAATCAGATTTCTCACCCACATCATTTCCAAACTGTATTGGGGCAACTCAGCTCTAGGCACAGTGATGTGGTATGGTGTAGTAGTACTAGTTCGTTAGTCCAATATAGCACTGACGATCATTGTGGATTGTCAAGTTATCATGCATTGATAAACAAGAAACAATTCACTTACTTTTTTAAACCTGTTAGAACGTCAAAAACACTGAATAAACGCACTAGATAGCACTAGATAAACGCAAGCCGCCTTTAACAACAAAACTATAAAACAGTGAGTACATTTCTAACTAAGCAAAAGAGTTGCATATCACTTTAACTTCTTCAGTCTCAATTTTAACATATAAATACCGATTAAAATTTTCTGCCATTCATTAATAATCAATTGAAAGCCATCTTCTGCAGTAAATCGTTGCAATGAAAACTAAAATTACTTCTCATTTTACTCAAAAATCCGGGGAAGGCTTAACTGAATTATCGATACATCTCGCGGGGAGTACTCGGTGGAATCTTCTTGCTTTCCAAACTTAATCCTTTCTGGAAAAGGGAGATTACCAAAATTTCTGATAATTTGCAGGAAGGTGCGGCCTTTCATAGAAATACTGACCCAGACCACCCATCCACCTCCATCAAACCAGACAGTTTCCTGCACAGATACAGGTGTATTCAGTATACCAGGTTCTCTCCAGATGTGAATCCGCCTATTTTGAGGTTGTACACTAAAGCGGTACTCGTCCATAAGGAGTAGGTTGCTTCACTCCTCTCATCCCTAACTGAGATACTCCTCTGCACTACTTGAGCGGCCTGCAAGATGATCATGTGTCAACAAAACACAGAGAGCAATAGGTCAGCGAGTATACAAACCCACAGGAAAAATTTTTTTTTTTGGAAATTTTTTTTTTTTTTTTTTTTGGAGTCGAAACTCTGGTACCAGTAGTCCTCTGAAGGTGTTGTTGCAAGAAAGTGGAGTTTGTAATATGGTTTCTTTTGGAGGTTAGTGTTAAGTACATATCCTAATATTGTGTTACTGCACGCGTATGACCTTGTTCCGATTTTCGGCGAATATTTCCAGTTTCCAAAGACCGATTCCGTAGTCTGTAATTGGCTGTTTGAGAAATCGACGTGACACGCTTTCTCCACAACTTCTAGGCTACCGATTCAGCTAAGTCATCTTTCTGAGATATTGTAATAACTGTTAGAAAGCCTTCAACGTGTGTCAATTGCTTTTAATCTACTCTTACAGAAGGAATTCTGCAGGTAGCTTGTCATTCCTTACATCAAACGTGAAATTTTCTATGTAGCAGACGAAATTTGCAAATTCCCAACCTTGTTAATGGTACAATTTTCTGTTTTAACTTTTCCTATTTCATTTTTTTAAAAAAGGTTGTCGACTTCATGGTTATTTCATACCGAACACTTTATCGTCTTGAGCAGTGTACTTTAACAGTGATGAATCAGATTCAAATTTATATGGATACAGCATCAATATTATTCTTACATTTTGTTCCTGTTTCTGATAAAAATAGTTGTAAGCTTATTTTAACAACCTGATTTCTGAAATTTGACAACAACTATAAAAAGTTACCGGTTAACATTTATGGATTTAAAATGTAAAATTCCTCAACTTAAAATGGAATCTAAAAATCGAGAAGTTAAGTACGACAATCTAGAAATCGATTTGCAGGTTACAAAAGGGGACATCCTGGAGATGTGCCTTCTATTGAAATCGTCCATTGAGGTAGAACCCCGAAGTCCAATCTACGTTGAGGAAATGGTAATCTTTTTAATGATGAGTCTGATTCTAATTTAAATGAACACGATATCATAATAATTGTTATTATTGCATCTTGCATTTGTGGCAGAATATTTCTGGAACTCAAATAGCTCTCTAGATTTTGTTAAAAAGAAGTATAATTATCAATAGATTTATGGATTTATCAATGAATAATTAACAGTGGATTTATGGATTTATCAATGGATTTATGGATTTATCAATGGATTTATGGATTTATCAATGGATTTATAGATTTAGCAATGGATTTATGGATAATTATCAATGAATTTATGTATTTATGAATGCATTTATGGATTTATCAATGTATAATTAACAATGGATTTATAGATTTATCAATGGATAACTATTAATGAATTTATGGATTTATAAATGGATAATTATGAATTTATTTATGGATTTATCAATGGATAATTATCAATGATTTAATGGATTTATCAATGATTTAATGGATTTATCAATGATTTAATGGATTTATCAATGATTTAATGAATTTATGGAGTTATCACAGGATAATTATCAATGGATTTATGGATTCATGAATGTATAATTATCAATGGATTTATGGGGTTATCAATGAATAAT